>JAMKCH010032435.1:0-27544 GCA_023653785.1 Ophioderma brevispina
TATTTTCACCTATTAGAATCGTGCCATCTCCAGTATGTGTCTTCTGTTCCTCTTGACGCATAACCCACCGCAGCCGCGCGCAAAGTGGCTGTAAGCCTGCGAGAACTAAAACGGGGATCCGCCTGCCTCATACAGTCCACGGTAAGGGTATTTAGCCGGCTGACTTATGTTTTCAGTTGTTAGACTTATGGACCCATCTTTTCACATCATGCGGGGACCATTGAATATTAATCTATTAAAGAAACAATATACAGATGTTGAATCTTAAAAAGGAATTTATTATGGAATAACAGCAATTTTTGGAAAAAAAATAAAATTTGATGACCCGTCACGGCATTGATTGGTTATTATTTTTGCTTCGGGGGACCCATTCAGGTAAAAATGACGTAGTATCCCTACCTTGGAAAAAAACAACCGATTATCGTCATCGTACGTCGGTTTTGAATCAGTAGGGGAAAAGTAAATTCTGTACTGTTAGACATAATCCACGGTGTCTTTTGGAAAAAAAAATAAGACACTTTGGGCAGGGGGTCATGTAAAGACCTTGATTTAACCTAGTCGGATTGATATATATCGGTCGCCCCCCGAAGAGCAAAGTGATATCTGATACTGGACACGTGACTGGTCCCTGACACGTGACACCAAACTATTCATTCGTTCCCTTTTATCATACAATACGGCCAAAAGCAGCAAGCATCGCTATCTCTGTTGTCAAAGAGTAATCGATCAAGAGTGGAGACTATACATGTGGTTTCTGTACAGGGAGGGTAGGACACGATCTGCTCGATTTGGGCATTGTGGATTTCCAACGGTGGTAATTTGTGAAACTGCTAAATGCTTTACTATGGCAGTCTCGTCTCCCAGTGACATTAAAAAATCATCATCTTAAACCTTTTTGTTCAAAAAGATCTTATTAATATCATGATAAATTAAGAACAAAATATGAAGTTCACATCAATCATGCTTCTGTTGTTAATACATGTGCATAACTCCAAACTCCAGAAAACTTCCCCTGCAAAATAATCTCTATCAACATTAATACCATTGAACATACGCGCCATGCATGGCTACAGAGCTATTGCGCTCTGTAGCCATGCGCAAGATACACTCTAATATCAAAACACCCTTATAATTATATACAACCCCAAAACCTTGCACTCCGGATTGGCCATATTACTGGGAACACGGGGAAAATATACCTTACCCGTAACGCTGACTGCCAACTAACTTGGTGCTCCAATATATTTCTAGTCTTTGAAAATGTTCTCCTCCTTGGTGAATTGCAGTCATCATGGTCATGGCACCATTTTACTCTGTTAACCCAATAGTAGTTTATAGAGCGAGATTTGGGAATTGGAGATGGGTGAGGGGAATTAGGTTCCTTATGCGACAGGATATTTGTGTAATGTGTGGAAGACATATAATAAAGTACATGTTTTTTTAGGTGCTTTTTAGACTTAGCAAGTGAACAAATGATAAATCTAACGACTTACATGTGCTCAAATGCATCAGAATTCAATACATAGTCCTCTGCTATTGCTAGCCGTGGAAAAAGTAAGCTAATAGATTTGGCATCACTTTTAAGGGAAATTTGTATGTTTGGTATTTTTTCACCGTTTTTCTTCTGTTTTCACCATATGTTAGAAAAAGAAATATTCCCATAAGAAATGCTAAACAAAAGCTAAGAATATGCGAAGTAGGCAAAAAGTGCCGTTCGGGAGGGGTAACGTTCTTTCTGAGACACCCTGTAGTAGTAATTTTAGTTCATCTTTAGTCGATTCGAAAGAAAAGAAAGACTTGGGTGTTATGTTATTTGAACTAATCAGAATGCAATTTCCCAACACTACACAATGAGAACCAGAACGCAGCTTCATTAATCCTCATTCGCAAGAATGGTGTTAAAAGGACGGTTATAATGCAGTTTTCGTATATGTCCACATAAACGCATGATTTAAATTATAGGCCTACACAAGTACGTCTTGCCAAAAATGGGCATAGAAACAATAGGCAATATTTCTATTTTTACAACCAGAAGTATCAGGACATGGGAAACTGGAGTGTGAAAGAAATATATTTAAAGAGAAATCCCAGAATTTGGAGAGAAATAACATTTGGGTGTGAAAACACCTCACAGAGGACTATTAGCTAGTCAGGTCCCGTCTTGTCCTCGTCCCTTTACAAATTCTCTTTATTTATTATAATTATTTACTTATTCACTTATTTCATTTATAATTATTCTTGTCATTGTATTATTCGCTTATTATATATTTATGTAGATATTAATATGTGTTTGTCTTTTATCCCTATTTCTTATTCTGAAGTTGTTGAGATAAAGCAAATTATATTTAATGACGGCATTTGAATGTTCAACATAAAGGAAAAAACGGGATTAATTAGATGTAGACTAAAATTCATCAACACATCTACTTGAGAGCCAAAGATATAGCTAGTTAATATGCAATGTCAGCTATGTTGGCGACAATCTTGGAAATTTTTCCCCCAAATGGGATCGTGGGGAATTTTGGATTTGTTGTTATATGATGTATCTGCATGTCTGGTGAAAAAAATCAGCTCAATAACAATCTTTTACACGTAGTATGTGATTCTTCTTCAGGGACTATACTGAAATCGATGTCCTTCACATTCCGCTTCACTAGAAAATCACTACTTGCAATTAAAAATTCCGGTGTGGAAATGCAGATATAGTCCGGCGGGAGCAACAGTCTGGGCTCCATAGCGATAACGGAATAAAGCCGAAAGCGTGAAACTACTGTGGCGTGAAGAGTCAACTGAATGAGTGACTCTATTCTTTACGTTGTAGCCGGACTATGATACGCCGCGACTATAATTACTTCTACACCTGATCTGCGGAATTTTCAGCATACACGGTAGTCTTGTTCAAGGCGATCACCAACTTCCATTTCACGGTCACACATCCTGAATGTCAGAGATTTTAGCGGAGCGGCCGAGCCTTGAAAAATGTGCCTAGTTTTCGAGTTACCCCTCACCGTAACACAAACAACAACCCCCTTTATTGAAGGATACATATATAAGGATTTAGAAAATGATGGTTGTGGTTGAAATCTTTGGTGGCAGGGATGATTTCTATGCCGAATAATGAAATTTGGGCTCAAGTTAACATCAAATTATTATTTTTTAAATTTTTTTAAATGTAAAAATATTACAATCTTATTTATGGTATCCTTTTTGTTATTGATATAGGTTTATACATTGCATAAAGGGTTCAGTTAATACTCGTTGTGGTGACATGTGATAAAAAGAATGCTTTTTTAGGAAAAAAAGGTGCTTCTGGGGGCTAAAATTCTAGACCCTTTATATATGGTAATAAAACAGAATCTCTAATATAAATGTCAGATATTGATAGTATTTGCAAATTGACTTCGAAATATTTCTCAATGCTCCAATATTTCTCCAGGAGCATATTGCCATAATGCTCCTGGACCATTATGTGTATTAAATATGCTCCAGGCGCATATTCAGCATATTCTTAGAAAATTGTTTTTTCCAATATTTATGCCCATGACGTATTACTCAACTAATGCTCTTGGAAAGCATATTTGACTTCGAATATTTTTCCAGATTTAATATTTATCTCCATGACCATAAATCTCCGGACCATATGAAATCCTGGAGCTAAGTTTCGGGCCAAAATCTCATAGAACCACACCTCCCTGCTACTGCGGTCCGGAGTTGCGTAGCTGTGTCATCAGACTGCGAAGATATTAATCTAAATTGGTACTGCGCGAGAGAAAACGTTCAGTCCGTCATAGAGAATGTGTGGAAATGCCCTTGTAAATGAAACTAAATCCAATATCTCCGGAAAACGAGGGGGTTCTATGGCAGTTTTGGCATCAGAGGGTCGTTCTCCATGTTTCTGTTTTAAATATGTATCGGAATTGGGTCTGAGCGAGAAACCATTGAACTACGCCCACTTTTTTATTTTTTCAATATTAGCAACAGGATTCCGTACACTACCGGACCGCCGTAACTCCCTGCGATCACATCCGGGAATTGCATATTTCCAGGGCAATCAACGCCGCGATATTGACATTTTAGCACAGGAGTAACCAGTGATTTTGGTGGAACTCTTCTGAGTTAGTCAAGCAGATACATAATGTGTATTTATACTTTCAGCGGTTCCAATAGTTTTGCTTATTCTCGTCATAGGGTAAGAGTTCTGACTGCCTGCCGTATGCAATTTTTACACGCGACTAGAGTAGGGTGTTGATTCGACAGTGGTTAACTAGTTTCGGTACCGGCAACCTATTTACAGGGACCTTACGTCGTTTTTTTTGACATGGTGGTCGGCACGACGTCAAGGCCATAATTCATTGAAAAGCCGTAGCAATCAAGCACTGTATAAAGTGTATCTCCGACGCAGTTGCTGCGTCGGAAGTCATATACACTAGTCTAAGAAAATAACCCTAAATATGGCCGCAGTATTTATCATGTTCACTTTGTAGTTGTACTTGTTATTTATCTCCTCCTGCAATTCTGTTTCTTCGATGACAATAAATATTAAGTCTGTATTTTGGAGATATTCTGTCGGATCGTACTACACGATTTGACTTAAATGTCCTTTATACTAGCAATGAGGGTGATTCCGTAAATGTGAACTGCAAAAGATTGATAATGACTCGTCCTGAACGTGCCCGAAATTTATGACCCGTGTACTAACCGCCAACCCTGTTGTAATCCCCATAGGTCTACAACATGGGTTGCGGGCAATATGGGGTCCCGGCGAAAACACTTATGTACATTTCCAGAGTCATTTATGCATGCAGACCTTTTGGTCCACAATGCCCAATTCAAGGAGGCATATCATAGGATTAATGGTGTAAAGGTGCACGGAGATTTCACATGCATGCTCCAGGTAGTTCCATACTGAAACCGAGGTTCGCCATTATCTTTAAACACTGTACATTTCATTGAACGGCCTCTCTGGTTTCAGAACGGAGCCATTGCAGGAGATGAACGAATATACAACCAGTTATTTCCTCCTCATTTTACAACAACAACAGCAAGTTACCTGAAAATTTCTATGATACGAATAATCTCACATACCTTCTCTTCCATATGCTGCCAGTTTCAGTTTTAAAAAAAGCAACAATAACGGATTTTGGACGAATTTTGGAACAGGCAGAATCACAGTCCAACCGATGAGCATACAGGTTAAAGGTACCCCTGGTCATAACACATGTCATACATGTGACAAATTTACGAGTATGTTTGGGTATTGTTAGGATTGTTTGAACGCGACTTCAACGGGTTCGCTGGTGTCGGGCCAGAACATTGTGAACGCGCGGTAATATCACGGGCCAGTCGTTTTAATGAAAGATAAATCAAGATTTTTGGTGCTATTTTGGAGGCCGGAGTAGTAACATGATTCTTTTTAAATGACGAAAGGTGTAGATTTTTTTTTAAACTAAGAAACTATTTGGGCGACTCACAATTTAAATCACAGTTGTTTTTGCATCATGTCATAATATCCATTCCCAGGTGCTAGATCTATCCCATGGGCGTATTTATTTTGAAAAGGAAATCTAAATGTTCCACTGAGATGAGATGAAATTAACTTTAGTCAAAAGCAATTTTTTAACAGGTTAGGTTTACTGTTAGTTTTAAGTTTTCCAAAAAAAATCTTAAAAAAATTCGATTCCACATCAATTGTCCAGCTACCTTTTGCTTTTTTTAAAAAAAAAAGTGGTCGAATATAGCTTGGACATAAAATTAGGGTCCCTGGAACTGAAATGGCCCTAAAATGAGGCCTTAAGGCGGCACATACCCATACTTTCATCCCGACTGTGAGAAACCCCCCCCCCCCCCGCAGAATACCTAGTGCTTACGGAGAAGGATCCAAATTTTGTCCCGTCAGAAAATTCTTTCTGTTCCTTACCCCCATCCCACCCCCATTTTTGTAAAGGTCTGGTTAATGGTTATGCCACTGTTGTTTATACTATCGGATCAGGCACTGCAATTTTGAAGTTATTTTATTAGTAAAAATATGTGCGAAAACACAAATACCTTGCGCGATATGACGATGACCATTTATTTTCGTAACGGCTGGTAAAAGATACACGTCATAATAATACGAACGCCAACACGTTCAAGCACTCCAAACAAGACCAATGAGAGCGTTCCTTTTTTGAGTTCAAGACGCCCGTGGGATAGCTCAAGCTACCTGTCAGTCAAGGTCAAATTGGATGTCAACATCTGAGTGAAAACTTCTCTCGAGTAATTTGGAAGGCCCTTATTTTTACATAAATTTTATCGCCCTGGAGGGACATATCAAAAAATGAAGGGTACAGGTTGATGACAGTATCTAAGACACATAAGTGGCAGGTGTGTGAGTTATGGACAAATAGTTTTTTAGGTTAAGTGTATCAGCCGTATGAAGGCGGCACTTCGCAAATTTCAACGTTCTGGTTATATGTACATTTTCCCGGTTACCACGGTACCAAAACCAGAGGTCAGTAGATGATAACGAGTTGTGTTAAAGATAATGTTGACCTCTGGTTTTGGTTTACCAGAAACTAGCAACAGGTGTCCTCAGTAAAGGAAACTTCTACCGTATGAACTTTTTAATTTGGCGTACTCGCATCACGGTAGAAGCACTTCGTATACAATAACCTGTAGCATGCAATGTGTGTAAATGAATAGGCTCCGAGCAAAAGGTTTCGCAAATATTCGCCGGTTTTCGGAGCTAATAAAATTGTTTAATATAATCCTCGCTCGTAAAATCAGTCACCACTTACCTCAGAAGGTCTTTTATCATAATATATGTAATAACTAAAATCATAATGATTAATTCTGAGATACAAAAATCAGGTGAATCCTTCCACAGATAATTGTAATAGTTCCACAACAGTGACACAGCGGCAATACTAGCGCCATTACTCCACATTGAAAGCAAATTGTTCAGATGTATATGTGTTGTGTTTTATTTCTAATCCTTTTTTGCAAATCACTGTTGATGATTTGGTATTAAGGGAATGGTGGATCGTTGTAGCGAACAACTTGGGTTAGTATTTTATCTGAGTTGTATTGTGAATTCATAAAATTGCTGCTACACGTTTTTATAAGTACACTCTTCTGCAAACACAAAATAGAGCGGTCCATAACGAAAACGTCATTCCATTAAGAATGCTTCAAAAAACCCCCCCCAAACCATGACACCTGGTGTTGCGTCTGTATTTGGGGTGATTTGCATTGGGAACTAGGTGTCTTTAAAAAATGAAAGTATGATATTTGCCCTGATGTAAAGCTTTCCATCAAAACTTCCCATCTTAAGCTTAAGCTGAAAATGCTTCTTTGGTACAATCTGTGAAATTCTAATTTCGTACTAGGAGCAATACGAAATTCAGCCTATGTTTTACAAGAATATAAAAAAGCATTAAAAGACATTTTTCACTCTTAAAACCATTTCTGTAGCCAAATCAAGGTGAGGGTGAAATCTATTGGGTGTTCTAATCTATAGATGAATGTGAACATTTGTGGTGTTGGCGTTGGGTGGTGATGGTGCCCCCTGTTGGTGTCAGAGAGAAACCTGCAGCAAAAGCACTATCTTTGCATGGGGAATCTGTTTTTGCTGTAACTTTGTTTCGAATTAAGAACACTAACTTTCTTATCAAGCATAATAAGCTAAAGCTACCAGCTGCATTTTGGTGACATTTAGATCAGAAAAGATTCTGCAAGTATTTATAACAGATTTTATGTGGTCTGTCCACAAACACGTTAATATTTTGCCCTGCCAGAAAACAACAATGCGTCTATTCAACAGTGAGTCATATGTCACATCATCTATATGAAATTATATTATGACACATTATAGGGTGTCTCAAATCTCCCTCTCGTTGCACCTTAACTAGGCACTTTGCCCACGTGGGGTTTTACTATCATGTATTTATACTCATGTTTGAAGGAAAAAATTGGCAATTTTCGTCGGCTTCTATCCGGGATCCTATCACAGCAGTGGCCATGTTGTTTACATCTCGTCTAGGTATAATTAAACATACCTCCATTGCCACTGACCTGTTAGAGGTCAGGTCATATTGCGTATCGGCTGTGACAGCCTGCCGATCCCCGTGTCAATTTTCACGTTCGTTTATCATGCTCTGTTTGGAGCTTTATTGATTGCGAATATTGCAGACTACAAGCAGGGACAGCATGAAATGGTCACAAAGCAACTCACTGTGCTAAGACAATGACATCACAGGTTTAGCATCCTAGCTCATAAAGTGTAAATACTTCTGTACACGAGACGCAGTGATTTTATCAGTAAAAGATTTTTCATTAACCCTAACCCGTCCTGGGCGTTTTGCCGACCAACGGCGCAAATGCACGAGGTGCAATCTATTTTTATTTTTAACGGCCCCAGATGCAACAAGAAACAATTTTGCGTTTCTTGCATCTCGGCCGTTTTTCCCGGCACCGGAATAAGTAGCGTAAAGTCGTTTTAACGGCCCAGAGCAACGAAGAACTTGTGTAATTTTTCACGAAGAACGGCCCAGATTCAACGGGGAACATCGCGTCATTTTGCCCAGAAGACTGCCCAGTTTTGCAACGAGGAACATCGCGCCTTTTTCGGAAAGACGTCCCAGATGCACGATGACTCGCTGCGCAGCACGAGAACAGAGATCCTAAATAATAAATAATAATGGATGCGTACTGCACAATGATCTGCATGAAATCTGTAGCTAAGTTTCGCCATCGTGCGTGGCGCTATATACGCTACCTTCCCTAGTCCGTGCGTGGCGCTATTACGCCACGTCATAGTCGTGCGTGTCGCTATTACGCTACATCATGCTCTGGTTTACGTCAGGAATGCGTTTATGCATAATTAAAAAGTAGCTTATCGAAAATGGTGGCGCTATCACCTCGATATCGACATTGTCTATGGGCATTTGTACACATGTCCCGCCTGATGAAAAGCACTGCGCCTTCTGCGGGCAAACCCGTCGAATGCAGTGAACGCATGCATCATTTTCCCGGAAGGACGTCCCAGGTCAACGAGGAACCATCGCGTCATTTTCCGGTAAACGTCCCAGATGCAATGAGGTGCAATGAGAGTCATTTGCGCGACAAAAACTAGTCGTTGACGGCCGAGATGCAACGAGACACATTTTCCACCGGTACCACGTTTTCGTTGCACCGCATTGCGTCTGGGTAATTGAGTGTTACGTTAAGACTTAAAATAATTTGAAAGATGTGTACTCTAATTGTTTCAATTTCTGTTTTGACAAAATATGTATTTTCCCAGGGCGGCACCTGGGGACCGCCACTTCGCTGTGGCCAACATGCCTGGATGCAACAACAGTACGAGTGCATTATGCGCAACATTCAAATTCAAAATTTACAGCATAATCCCGATGGTAAACGAAAGCAGGAGCGACCACATTGATCAACGTGAGACTTCAGCGTGTGTCATACCTTGGGGTAGTATTTTATTGCATTTTGGCATGTTACCCTAACAAGTCCACATAGTTACTATTCAGAGAATTGCTACTGTGGCTTTACTACTGTCGCTGAGACGTTTAGGAAACTGTAGTCTTCTAAAAAGGATTTTTGAAAAGCAATAAGTTGGTCCTTGGTTCCCGTTCAGAAATATCGGCTTCGTAAAGGGTACTTGTATCAACCACTAGGGTTAAACTTACTATTTCATGATTTCTACTCCTGTCAGAATTTCTCAGGCAAAATTGGGGTACGCGCAGCGTGATTTCGCAACCCCGGAAGCAGAAAATAGTTCCTTAAAGGTGCATTTCGTGATTGTTCCAGCACCTTTTGTTTTTATTCATTGTTAATATCCTTGAGCAAAATATAATTTATAATTCACAAACAAAATTTGATGTGATTCTGATCTTGTCGGTTTTGGTGTTATGACTATGATCATTTGCTTTTGTTCACACTGTCCCTTAGGCCACTGTCGTAATTTCTGTCTGTTTACGACCGAAAATACAAAATTGCAAATTTCTACAGATACAACCAAATTTGCACGTAATATTAGTGTACACATGGATTATTACTAGCACGATTCGTCATGCATTATAGTGCATCTGGCCTTCGCTTTTATCATTGTGTCTTTTACATAGGCCTCTTGCATTATAAGGCATGAATGCCATACGACGGTTATTGTGGGGAAAGCCCGTCACCCGTGGTACAATAAAATGGCCAACGGCCACTATATTTCGAGTTCGACTGGGCACTCACTTTTTAGTTGTCATTTCCAATCGCCAAGTGATTCTGGAATAAACAGTGGACCAACTTAGCATTGGCATCTGCGTGTTCGACGCGCGAAGGACATCAGATACAGCTGCAGCACTATTCAATAGGCACTATTCAATACTATTGAGCGCGAATTTTAAACGCACAGGCCTTACCGTGCGAACTCATACCGCCGGGCGTCTGCTTCTATTCTTGCCCGGCAAAGCAATAGGGATTACCCGATCGATCGATTGATTGATCGATTTTTTATGAATGGGCGCAACTCGTGTTTTTTTTTATAAGAATTGGTAGGTGATTGCCTCTCCTTCTATTCTCACCCGCTCCCTGTTCGGCGCAAGCATCAACAGGGCGACACTTTGACGAGTTTGGAGATTCCCTCAGACAAATGGCATATATATGGGGTGGCTACCTTCACACTTCTTTGTTCCATACTGTACATGTACATTTTGATTTTAACGCAAAATAATAAAAAGTTTGATCCCTGACAGCATTTCCTTTGCTGACATAATAAATCGTCGTTTGATACTTTCATGCACGAAGGGCAAAACATTCACCATCTCAGCCAACATCTTTGCCGATTTTCAAAAAGGGAGATAGAACCACCGCTTCCAACTATAGACCCATGTCTTTGACTCCCATTTGTTGCAAACTTTTCGAACAGATACTGCACTCTAACATCATTAGTCCGCTTTTCCAACATATCTTAACTAGCAGACAGCATGGGTTTCGTGCACAACACTCTTGCGAGTCCCACTTATTTTGACTATCAATGACCTTGCATGATCAGTCGATATGATCATCATGGATTTAGCAGGCATTTGATACTGTCCCGCACAATAGATTACTTCACAAACTCCGAAATTATGGTGTTTTACTGTCAGGACTCACAACCTTGGAATATCAAAACTTTCTGACAAGGCGTCGACAGAGAGTTGTTGTGGATGGTGATCATTCCCAGTGGGTGCACGTGGATCTGGCGTCCCACAAGGCACAGTCCTCGGCCCACTTTCCTATTTCTGGCATATCTAGCGACCTCCCAAATAGATCACGTCTGGGTTCGCCTGTTTCGCCGACGACTGTGTCATGTAACGCCCCATCCCCAGCAGCTCTGTGTTGACGCTTTATACAGCTGACCTTAATACACTTTCCCTTGGCAAGATACCTGGCAAATGAATTTAATGTCAAAAATGCTACTTCTCAAGGTCTCTCACTCTAAAACAAAAACCACTCCATCAATACAAATTAGACCATCAATATTACAGAACAGATCTCATGCCATATCACATCAATTTGAATTACATGTGATGTAAACACTCCAGTTGATATACAGGGGTCAGCAACTTTGCATGTGTTGCATTTCAATGGAGAGTATTTTGATGTATTCAAAAGCATGAATTTACTCTATAAGTAGAAATTTTCGTGAGGCTTTTATTTTTGTGATTTCGCGAATAAAACTACAACCGCGAAAATAAAAACGCGCGAAAATAATGTACTTAAAAAAAAACAATCGAAGTGAAGACCATAAAATCTCGCCGCAGCCGGCGGGTTAAAAAAAAATTCCCCGATTCTCAACTTCAACCTCTCTGAAATCTAATGCCGCATTCCCATGTGCATTTTGGCCTTTGACCTTTGACATTTTGGCATTGTTTTCATGTGTACATGATACTGTAGTTCGGAGATTGTTTTGATCATATTCGGACTCTTAAAACTTCATAGTAAACACGGGAAATTGTATTAACTCCATCTGAATGACGCGATCATCTATCGGGGAAATCGGCTAAGGCCCGAAAAGTTCGCACTGCGATTTAAGGTGCAACGCGAGATTTCAAGTCATCCATGCTTTCTGTGATATTAGTGATATCATAAAGATTAGATGCTCAATAGATTCCTACCTTTTGTTTGGTACAGAATTAGTTTATTGAAAACAAAAAGGGATTTGTATATTCTTATATTTCAATAGAAACATAGGTTGAATTTCCAGTATTTTCTCCTATACGAAATTAGAAATTGCACAATTTTTTGTACTAAAACAAAGAAAACAGTTCGTCAGCTAATCCTTACCGAGGGGAATATTTTGATAAAACTTTTACACCTGTGCACAAATCAGAATTTTCACATTTTTTTGGGGACAACCTGTTATTTGAAATTTCTAGTTGCACCTTTAAGCACCCCGACTGAAATAACCGGAGAAAGGACCAACAAAAAGAGACCGCGGTTTGGGAAGAAAATCAGGGCATGAAATAATGGGTGTTTACCCCCGGAGCTCAGATCGGCAATACCCACAGAAAACGGGTTGCAAGCGTGGAAAGGTAAGATGTAAGACTTGAAAAGATATATAATTGAAAGCACATCGGGGAGGTGAAATTGATTATAACTTGGTCAATTTGGTAAGTTTCATGAACCTTTCCCAACAACAAATTTTGACAATCGCAAAATAAAACTCGCAACTGTCCGGCCATTGGCAAATTCGCAAAAAATAACTGCCCCGAAAATTTGTCGTTATGACCTTATATTTTAAAACAACATACAGTGGCGAGTGCCATTCGTCATAAGGCTGTTTTGATTCTTACCTAGGTAAATCTGTTGCCAAACAACCCGTAACTAGATTAAAATCATGGCAGACGAAGGAAGACGGGGCGGTGCCGAGGCTGCTCAAGACGAGGTCCGGTCATGCTACATGCAGTTTGTACGCATGGAAGTACTTACTGGACAAATGAAGCTGATCCAATTAGAACAGGAATTTCTCAAGGACTTGGATTCAAGCCCCTCTCAAGGTCATTTTTGCTAAGTCCATGTAGATTAGCTTAAATCTTCATATTTTTTGTGTCTCTGCAAGAATTGCAGAAGGCACATAGGGATTACTATGATCGTATGTCTGTGTACGTGTATCTGTGTGTCTGTGGTCAAAATGTAAACCCTTTTATTGTCAGCTTGCTGTTTGGGTTCCGTAAGGGTTACGATGATTTAACATGGTGGAAGGAGGGGGTGGGGGTGAACGTCGTGACCTCATGTGACCTTTGTGACCTCATGTGACCTTTGGCCTGTCAAAATGGGAACCCTTAATATATTGCTGCCGTCTAATTCCTTAAGTGTGACGATGATGTAACTAGTGGAAAGTAGGGGAGGGTGGGGTGACATGTTGTTGACCACATGTGACCTTCGTGACCTCATTTGACCTTTGGCCCTATTCACAACCCGCTTCGGCGGACACACTCGCGGTCCGGGGACCACAATGTACTTTTTTAATTTTCAACAATTTTTCTTTTTTTAAAATTTAAAGGTTTTAACCTTTGTGCAGGCTGGAAGAAATGGGCAAATTTTGCTCACTCACAGGAAATCATTCACACAGGAGAAAAAAATTGACAGAAACTGGGAAAACATAGAAATAAATGGAAGAATGAGAAATGTGGTTGTGTCAGAGGAAAAGTCCCAATTGATTTGGAATGCAATATTATTATTAATATCACAGTTATTTTTGTTTTTTTTACCAGGCCTGACCAGGATTTTTTTAGGGGGGTGCGGGACTTCGAAAAATGCTTGTACTTTTTTTTGTTAAAAGTGGTCACCTAGCCCCCTTAAAATGGTCCATTTTTGGACTCTTTATTAACATCTCATTACCAAAAAGTGACTTTCTTGCTAAAATTTCTCTAAATTTGGACATGAGCTAAATTTTCAGGCAAAAGGTGGGACCTTGACCCTTTTGTGGAATTGGGGGGTGCAACTGCACCACCCGCATTTTTTGATAAGTGCATATATCAATTAGTCAAAAGTATGTTGCCACTACTTAGAATTGTTCTAAAAGAAAGAGTCAAAGAGCTGGTGTACCTTTTTTACCCCTTTGGAGTTTATAGAAATATTGATATTATTATGCTGTTAACATGTTCACAATTAAATGTCCAGATAAGGTAACAAAAGTATATGATCTGATTATGTTACATCTATAGTAATTGATTTAATTACTTAAAATTCTGGTGATAAAACAAAGCTATATAATATAAAATAATGTGTTGTGGTTCTAAATCTCAATGGAAATGCAAATGTATAATAATTTCTTTGTGTTTTCATAGGCATTACTTTGCTGTACCAACCAACCCAGGGGAACAGTTCTATATCTTCACAACTCTTAGTGCCTGGCTTATTAATCTGGCAGGGAAGCAGTTTGACACCCCTCAAGAGGTAATGGAATGACCCTGTTAGTAAACTTAGTAGTGCCTTCATGTAGGCCATGATACGTTTGTGATTTAACCATATTTCCATGCTACAACACTGGGGATAACTTACCAGGGCTTGAAAAAATGTAAATTTCCAAGGAAGAGAGTTGCATTTTTTACAGATTTCCCACTATATCTTATGTATAAATTTCTCTCCAATCGGCTAAGTTTCCCTCCAAATGGCCAACCTTCCTGGGAAAGAGCTTCCCAAATTCCCCACTTTTTCGAGCCATGTAACTTACTTCCCTCAAAAAAATTTTAAAAATATTATGTAAACCAGGAAAAGCTCTATCACCAAATGTAAAGGGTGCACATTATTTAGAAAAATGAATAAAATGTCAACTCAATTTACTTCCAGAATGTCAGTGACCAATATGTACACGTAAACTCAGCAAACAATAGAGCTAATGATATTCAACAATCAACCTGAAAACACTTCAAGCTTTTTCCCAACAGTATATGCAGGTCCATTGTTACTGCCCACACTGTTGCAAAAATTTCAAGCTATTGCAGGTGTTATAACTTCCCCGTATTGAGCTCTAGTATCTGTTCATAACATAAAGGGCAACATAATCACCTCGCTCATGATTTTCGGTAGGTCGCTGAATACCAAGCATTGCCTTCCTTGGTAAATTGAATAGAAATAGGGTTTTAAAGACAATAACTTGTGGGTTTAGGTTATGCACAAATTAGGTCAGCCCTTGCCATGGGCTTTTCTTTCACGAATTTTTTCCCTTTACATTTTCTTTTCGAAAAAAAAAAATTAGTAATCATATGGTCAAAGTTAAAGACACTATCAGTGATTTGAAAAATATTTGAAATTTGCAGGAATAGCTTCAAAGTGAAGGATAAGTCTGTATAATTCTCATAAGTTACCTTTTCCAACTGAAGAATTGACAGAAAAGAAAGAAAACGGCAGTGTTCCAAGATACGATTCCCCATTCAATTACGTGTTGTAGTAAGTGTCCGAACGGACAGTAATGACTAAAATTTCGATTCTGTCCTTATTAGGTTGCTTTTGTATTATCATTGGCAGGGTAGGTGTTAGGATACCTGTACTTGTTTACCTAATGCAAAAATTGATTTTTGATGATTTTTCAATTTTCTGATTAGAAATCACTGATAGTGTCTTTAATTAACACACAGTTAAAGATCTCAAAATTTCTTGTACGCGAACGAGGAGAGGAGAGCGAGAGAACTTTCCGCTAATGCGGCAGGACACAAAACACTTTGAAATTTGTTCAACTGCCTGCACAATAACAAAAGCGACCAAGATGCAAAAGAATGTGCGGGGTGTTCGGGGTGGATTATGACTATCATAAGCTCCATTGTTCGCTTGCGCATGGTTGAGGTGTATGTAATCTATGTCATGGTTTCAGAACTAAAGTGAGTTGACATTTTATTCATATTTCTAAATAATGTGCCACTCTTTTTATGTGGGATGACGCTGTTCCTGGTTGTTAATAATATTGTTTTAATTTTAGTGAAGGAAATACCGTAATCCCCAGGTCTGAGCAAGAAAATTAATTAAAGGCCAAACATTGTATCATGTACATAGCCAATGTCCTTCCAAGTGGACACAAATGATGCTCCATCACAGCTAACTTTTATAATATGGTCAGGTTATGCCGCAACACTTGTTGCCTGCCTTGGCAACTGGGCTGTACCTTCTGTACCATTTTGCAAGGGAGAGCATTAACCCCCTGATGTCTATCGGCCGATTTTATGGGTTATACATTGGGTTATGTGATGTTTAGCCACAGAGACATTTTAAGAAAACATTGAAATTGGAACAAATATATAGAAGGGTCTATTTTGATTGGGTTACTCAGCAGCAGTAATATGATGCTTTATCATAAATGAAGCCAATCAGAAGATATTGTAAGAAAGTGGTAGACTCAGGGGGGTTATTTAAATGCCATGATGATATTGTGCAGGCAGCACGCACTTTGCTGCCAGGGGGGGTGTTGAGTGATTTCCATTTGCCGACTGGGGCATTAGTCATATGAGAAGGTGGAGGGGGGTAGGGTTAATTAACACTTACTGTGCTCAAAGTGTCCGAGAGTCTCGAATCAAAACATGGGCAGGTATTAAAAATGATGCCTTTGTGTACATAAGCGGGTGTTCAATAGGAACCAAACTAGAAAAATCTGAGCTGGGATAAGTGGCCTAAGCTCTCCTGTAAAACTGGTGATTGCCATTAATCTGTATTGATAAAGTAAGTGTACCTATATTTGTTGTTATAACTTTAATGTGCATAAATTGATAAATTAGAAAACATTTTGATGAACTATGCATCCTTTAAATTTTAAGTATGATACCTCTGAGTATGACGTCCACATGCCACAATCTCCAACATCCTTGATGAAGTTCGCCAACTGGGGGGCGGCAGCAGTGGCGTGCCTCCTGGTAAACTCAAGCCCGGCTGTGGGGAGCATTGTATCTATGTGATAGCAAACTAGCCGATGAAGCACTAAGGCAGACAAAGTTCAAGTGGGGGGAAGGTGGTATTGTTAAAAACAAAGTCCACACTATGAAAACTTCGCCGTTGAAAGCTATGTGATATTCGTTCTGATCCGCTAAATCTTCAGTCCTTGAAAAAAGCGTATGGACTTATCCGCAAGGTTTGTTAGTTATGAATTGAAGGCCGAGGACTCAGGCTACCAACATAATTACTGAGCACTATCTAGCGTGCCGTGTGTATGTAAGACATCTCCCGATCGGGCTTCTTCAACCAGGTGGCATGCAGTGAACAGTCAAAATTTCGAAAGATTGAATCTATGCATAATGCTATTCTCCATACAATTTTTCACACCGCCGTAAGTCAAATATGGTACGAGTAGAAAAGGGTTAAACCTTTAAGGGGGATTGCCATAAAAAAATGTCGGCTATGATAAAATGTTTGAAAGAGATTAGAAGGAAATAAGTTTCGAAATATTACTTGTCAATGGTAGCGATTCAAAGGCCAAGACGAGAAAAACAGATACGGAACGATGCAAGTAAATCCTCTGGACACTTCACTCAATAATTCCGATTGACGCGGAAGTAGCCATCACTGATAGAATGGTTTATTTGATACGACCTATATTACGATTGCACATGTGGGGAAAATTTATGCAGCTTCTACACATGCAAATACACATTTTCTAAGGATCAACAAATGTCTGTTTCTCAAATATTCTGACGTCAAGCAACGTCATTAATGAGCAGCCCTTCAATCTGCGAAATGCCGACACATTTTCTTAAAGTGTCCGCAAACATCATGTTTTGTTAAGTACACGAGTTCTGAAATTGCATTATGAAATGGCTACAAGATAGAGGCGGTATTCTGAAACCTGGCAGACAGTTAGCTGTTTGGCAGTCATTTGGATTTGTAACTTCAGGTTTGTCCTGAATAAACGTATTTGACTGTTGACTCTGCTCTGACCCTGACAAGCTTGAATGCTATAGAGGGAACATTTGGGGTGGAGAGAGGGGAGGGGGTGGGGTGGTCGGGGAGGGGGAGGGAGGGGGAAAATGCATGTTAGTGATCGCGACATTCGGCGGGGAATATTTTGCGATTCACGTAAATCCGAAGTTCGCCTTGTTTTATAAATTCAGAGTGTTTTAGTACTATAATAAAGTTGGAGTCATTTAAATTGCAAAATATTCAATTTTTCCAACCTAAATTCAGTATTTTCATATTTCCCAACTTATGGCATCATAGTGATGTCATAAGGGGATGTTGGTACTATTTTGAACAATGGAAAGAAGAAACTCTAGTATCTGGTGGTACAAAGTTATTAGGAATTGGATGTGCAATAATGAAATCACGGGGGTCGGTCGCACATAGGTGTGCTATCTGTAACTTGGTATTAAACATTTAAATATGCAATAAAAACCTGGTTTTAAAAAAAATGGGGGTGCACTTTTCTGGAATCCAGTGTCCTTGTTGTATCTTAACCAGAATCTTATAACAGATTGGACCTCACAGTGTGGAAGTTTCAGACTGATGGATTATATGAATTTTCTCTGGATAACATTCTTATTTTCATATTTGTAATCATTAACCGGCCTAAATCCCGAGGAAGAAATGGATGAAGAAACTACTAGTCGGATGCGATGTGGAGTTGAAATGGACAAAGTAGAAGATTGAATTTGCAGTATTAGTGTATGTGCCAAAAATTGTGATATCAGATACAAAAACAAAATTTGATAGAAAGATGTAATGGAAGAACGCCGTGGAGGAGGAGAGTATGAGGATGGGTGAGGATGGAGGAGTGAATGAAACGGGAGAAGAGTTTCGAATTAGCCGGGTAAGGCGATTAATGCTTGAGTGTGAGGTAAAATACGACCTCCCCCGTTTCACAGAACAAAACTTGATTTAAAACTTTGGATTACTACTTTACCTAGGTCTGTAGGTCTGTTCATGGGTTACCATGACCCACGTTACAACCTTGGCCTCGTCCGTATATACAAAACCATGTCAGAACAACCCTTACAGTAAAGGCATGTTGATTCTTCAGCTCCAATGGTTTTGGATAAGAGACTATTCCTGACAGATCCCTCTCCCAACAGTGTTTGTGAAAAATTTCGCTTTTACATGTTTAATAATGGCGACGTCTAAAATTAAGAATTCTTGGGCCGCCCTCCCTGGCGTTTTCATAATATACAAAACCGGTCTATTAGCATTATGATGTAAAACCCTGCCAAGAGAATCATTCCATGCATATAAGTGGGCCATGTGATGTAAACATTCAATATATCACAGTACCTAAACATTTAAAAAATCAACCAAATTTCAATAAAGGTTATGCCTTTACGGTATTACACTCAAATAAAAAAGTAATGATACCATGCATGCAATCCACAATATTTTCGGAGTATCTGAAGGGATTTTAGATGAACTCCTTAGCCCGGCTTTGGGCTACTTCTGTCAAGATTTGCTTGCAGTGGTTCATTGTTTTAGTATAGGGAAAGATAGAGAGACATAGCAATTCTGGCTGGAGCGTGCTCTAGATTTGCGAATAATGTCTCGCCTCGAGGCTCTGTTTTTCAATGAAATGAAACCCGATAGGGGTATGGGTTTCATGACAGGAATTAAAAATATTATACAGTTACGATATGAGATGCTTGTAAGATGTTATAGACATGACATTAAGATACTAATAGCACTTTTGAAGAGCGCCCCCAATTTGTCAAAAAAATGTTGAGGATTTTTACATAGCTGACTGGTCATGGCTAGTAAACTAACCGTGAATGGTTAAGCTTGAAATGTCTTAGGTGTTGCAATGAAGGGGTTTTGAATTAGAATAATTAAATATCGAGATCTCGAAAATAATTCAAACGGCTGTGGAAATGGCTTCCAATATGAAATAGCCGGGAAAATAACGCCATGTACGTTCTACGCTCATACGCTCATTCAGTAGTTGTGTTATTGTTAAGGCAAGTCAGTTAGAGGTCATTTCTCTTTGAGGTGATATTTCATCAGGGACAGACATACCTTAGCATTTCCAGCTCTGCGATAAAGGGACACAATGGCATGAAAAAAAAATGACATAATGAAAAGGACCCTTTACTGAAATCACTTCCACGAGTTGAAAACAATTTGGATGTTTACATTCTGTGAAAAACAGGGGAAGAGTTCCGGGGGGGGGGCAGTTGTGGTAATTTCTGGAACAGAAATAGCAAGGTGTTCACATTCCTGACGGACTTTACAGTGTATATAGCATGTTTTGCGACACAAGTCAAAAGCATCAGACCGATTAGCATTGTACTTTATAGGCTTGTAGTAAGATACTGGCAAGTGAAAGATGGATTCTAGCCGCCGTTAGTACAGTTACAATTAGGCTAGGTGTGAGTCTGAGTACAACCTGCTTTTCAAGTTTGGTTAATGCTGGTACAGTAATGTCAGCATCCTTGTTCAGAAATTGCCACAAATGCCACCTCCCCACCCCCCCCCCCCCCCCCCCCCCCCGGAACTCTTCCTGTTTTAATGTTTTACATAATTAAACATCCAAATTGTTTTCAAAACTCGTGGGGAGTGATTCAGTGATTTCTTATGTCAATTTTTTTTTCATGCCATTATGTCCCTTTAAGTCAATCTATATAGGATCCAATTCTAATTCAAAATCGTTTATGGATAATTGCATTTTGAGGATTCTCGATGAGCAAGGTGTGTAGATTTCTAGCAATTACCACATAACTGTGCAATACTATCAAATTTTAAAATTGGGGGCGCTCTTCAAAAAATGTGAGTTTGCTTTAAAATGGAAAGAAAGACGATCAGGCAGCGTCGGACACAAGTTAATAGGAGCATTATGTCAGTGGGATGCCTCCTGGGAAGGCCAAAAAGAATAATTTGTCCAGCGGCATTTGAAGTCATCCAAGCCTGGTCAGACATTACAATCTGAACTCCACCTGTGAGAGACCCATCAATAGTCTTCCATAGAGATGTTGATTTAAATCTTCCACATAGTGTACATTGGAAAATGTAGTTTTCCTATATGGTCTATTCAATGAAATCCATGCTCCCCCCCATTTACGACTTAGAGAATAAAGGTATGATTGTGGGAAACCGGTTACTCTCTTTACGACGAATTGAACCAAGCTGATCCGTGGAGTGTAGATTTCCAAAATGGATATATGCCAGGGCAAGAAATGGTCATTAACATTTGGAGATAGAATTGGCTAATTAGGTTAAATTTTCAACACTTTGTTCCCATAACCTTTTGATAAAAGGTGGTCAACTGCAATAGGCAGGAAGTTTTTTTGTTGCGTAGAGAAGCCACATTTAATCAGCCCCCCCCCCCAAGTTACGTAGTCTATTCTTGTGGGTGTTCTATTTGGGTGTTGTTAAAGTTTTGGTTACCTTTTCAATTGCTCAAGCATGGACGCCCTTATTAACTCCTATCGCCACTAAACTTGGTAGAGGTGCGCCATAGCTACTTACATGTCATGGTAGGGATCAAAGGGCGCATTAACAAGGTAAAGGTTATTAGATGTCACTTGGGCAGAACAGTGAAGGAAGAGGATGCGAAAGCCAGGCAACACTAATGGCCTTGAGAAGTGCCTTGTTTCTAATTTATGTAACACTCATTGAAACAAATATGGTGATAGGAATTGTAACTTGAAAGCTGGCGTTTGTTTAGCTCTGAAATATGCTACGATTTTTGCGTAGTATGCTTGCAGTTGGCAATAATTTAAGATACTTGGGAGTGTGTGCATGTGTGTGTGTCAATAAACTCATACACTGAACTGATTTCCTTTACAACAATGTTGACTGAAACATGGCATTTCCCTTCTGAGAAGTGGAAGCCCCAAATTACCATAATAAAACCCTAAAAGAGAAATGGTCTCGACAAGTGACACCAGGTCCACACCCTGTCGACCTTAGTTCTTCCTCAATTTCCGGTTTGTCAGCCAGTCGACGGACGGTGTACGCAGCATTGTATTATAGCAGCCAAAATTAACGGAGATTTTGATATGGATAGTGTCGTCTCCTACGGAATACTCCTACTACTACCTATCTATCTGTGATTATATACTGGATTATATACTGGGATTATACGCTCATTCGGGACGGAATAAACAGAGACTTTTACGACGTCGGAGAGCTCTGGTTTTGTATCCTTTGCCGCAATGCGGTCATGTGATCTTTGTAGCGGGTAAAATAGGTAAACAACAGGCAGCCATTGGACGCACGTGTTGCTCTTTGGCTGCCTTTGACTTATGTTGTGAGTTTGTTCGGTTTACTTGTTAGCGGGCTTGCTCGCTAATAATTTACATGGTCTAGTGTGTGATTATTTTTATTATATGCTTGTGGTATTCTTAATAAAATTGGGAAAAATGTGTTTGGAAAAATTTCTAACCGTTCGTGAAGTCAGTTACCGAGTTGGGTTTTGGGTCCTGACGTTTGCGTAACGGGAGACCTCCACGGCCCGCTGTTATTTTCTGGACGGTTTTGCGCAGGCTATTCCATCTAGCAACTCACGATCACCCCGTCATGGCGCATTAATTGAGTTCGCTGTCACGCTTCCATTCATGAAGGGGATCCCCATCCCTGGTGTCGAGCACAGGCTGTTGTTGCCCGCACCGACCGGTGCGCTCTTTCTGTCTTGGACTGTCGGATGTTCAGATGGGCAACCATCGAAACATGGGTACGCCGCTCGTGTTGCGTTCACGGGGGGGGGTGGTAGTCGGGGCCTCGGTCCAGGGTGCGTCCAAGGCAGCCGCTTCTGCTCTGGGTGCTCCCAAAAGGTGGGGTTAGCTTCGGCTACTTCGCGACAGCGCTGATGGGTGGCTTCGGGCCGCCTCCTCAATGCAATCATTCGGCGCTGGTTCTTGCGCGGCCAATACCCAGGGGGGTGGCGGCTGCGGGCATTCGGGTGGTGGTGAGAGGTGAGGGTGGTGCCCTGGTCGGCCCGGGCCGATCCATCGCCGTTGATGTCCACACTAACAGGGTGCGTCCGTGTCTTGGGCACTTCGAACGCGACCACGGTAGCCATTACTTCAGGGTATGTTTCGGCTAACCCTGGGGCGTCGGCTTCGGTATCCCTTGGCGGAACGCCACAGGTGTTGACTACGTTCGCTACACCCCGCATGACTAGCCTTGCTATCATTTGCAGTGCCTCCTCAGCAGACGCCGCTTGCTGCTCCGGGCCCTTCGGGACTTGGGGTAGCGAGTGGCGCTCCGCTGGGCTGGCCTCCGCAGAAGCACAGCGGACTAGGTCGGCTCAGGCCTCTCTTGCGGGTACGCCTGCTGCGGTAGCTAGTGGGGTCCTCCGGCTCCACCTTGCTTCCTCGGCGGTCAGCCATGGTGTGGTACCCGGTGGGTGCCCCCTGCTCCTGGCATTCCTGCGGGGCAGCCTTCATGGCCTACCCCTGCGGGGGGGATCACAGACCCGCTGCAGCATACCTTCTCCAGGTTACGCTGCGTCCCCTTACGTGCTACCCACCCCAGTCGAGCTGGGACCTTCTGGGGTGGTCAGTCTGGTATGGTCTTTCGACAGGGGCTCCCGCCCGCTCGCGGGAGCCCCTACAGGCTTGGTCACTCCGCGGCCTCCGCCGTCGGCTGCCCAGCCGCCAGGCAAACCCGGTGCTGCGGGGCTGCTGCTGACCCGCTTTCGAGCGGCCCATTTGCGCCACTGCTGCCGCAGTTTGTCTCCCTTCTGGGGCCCGGTCAAGCTGCGGTGGTGGTACAGCCTGGTACAGGGCCAGGGCAGGGCGGTCTGCCCGCTCCCTACCCTTCGGCTTTCGTGCATGGGATTGGGGTGTCGTCCCCAAAATTCTCGGTCTGTACCCTGGTCAGGGTCGGGCTGGGCACAGTCGAGCTTCGTGGCTTCTGCTGCCCAGCCTATGCCAGTTGGGTTTGGTCCCTGCGGGAGGGCCCTGGTGTCGTCGCCCAGGTGGCGACGGCCTGCCCTCGCTCGTACACTCGTTCTGTCGCACCGTTCCTCTCCAGGACTCCTACCAGCCGCAGACTTCCGATGGTTCGGAGGACAGCGCTGGCGGGGGTGGATTCAGGCTCGGAGGTGAGTCACCTTGGTGATACATCTTCACAGCCTTCGACGTCCGCGGCAGCTTCGGAGCAGGAGGAGGTGGATTCTCTTCCCGCGTGCACCCCTCATGTGCTGCGAAGGGCGGCCGAGTCTCTTGGTCCTGTCTTGCGCGCCTGATCGGCGTGCGGAGGCGGGACAAAAGCTCAATCTGTGCTTCCCTATCCTCCCTCCGTAACGCGTCCAGGCGTTGACATGCTTCTCCCAATACGTTTGTCTTTTTTCTTTGGAAGCGCTCCGTGGAGGTCACTCAGAAGCTCTCTTCGTACCGGGTGAAAACTTTCGCCAAGCCGTTGAGAACTACCGAAGTGGACTACGACTCCTTCCTGAGTACTCCTTCCGACTATATATCTTGAACCTAGCAGCCAGTTGCACAGGCAGGGGTGCCCCGGCTGGCTTCTCCCCCTTCTGGGAGGATCAAGTTGAGGCACAAGCTAGCCTGGCCGTGACCTCTGGTATCAGACTAGCGCTTTCTCTATGGTCCCCTCGAGGGTGGAGTTTGCTCCTCGGAAGCGCTCTGCGATGCTTTGACCGTCTACCTTCGCTAGTGCTCGCAAACAGAGGCTTCGAATGTCTTTTGGCGCATTAAGGATGCCTCAGGCGAAGATCCTCCTCTCGTGGAGCTTTCGGCTCAGAAGAAGAAGAAGCGCTCTCCCGCTCCTCTTCTTCCAGCCTCGTTCACCAAGCAGTCGAAGCGACAACACGCCTCAGCAAGACCCAGAAGCCCGCAGTCCGGCCACTTCTTCTTCCTTGAGCGCCTGCTCCGCCTCCACACTTCACCGCAGAGGCAAGCAGTGAGTCACCGAACGAACCTCCGAAGAGGACGTCCCCTGGACCTCCGGGCTTGGTCTTGGAGAGATCCGATGCAAGATCGGAGCTCAGGGTGCGAAGTGTGAAGCAGTCGTTCTGTCGCGTCGCAGAACTCAGACGACGCGCCAAAGACATTGAAACCTCGTTTGCCGAGTCAACTAGCGAGCCTAGTACGGTGTCGCGACCCGGGCAATCACTATGTCCCGCAGTACACAATCCGGGGGCCGTCAACTTTCTTTGCCGACGATCTGTCACGTGGCCTCGGAATGGATACTGATGAACCGAGATGTCGTGCTGGAGAAATCTTCGAGAGATTGTTATTTTCCTCAGATCGACCTGTTTGCATCGACCTGAGTCAACCCAGCTTTCCCCTCTGTATCCTGCACCCGGACTCACACCGGGTGCTAACGCATTCGACGCTCTGGCGATAGACTGGACGGGGGTTCACGGCCAATGCCTTCCCGCCGATTCCGATCTCTGCAATCATGTAGTTTTTCGAAAATCGGTGGGAGGCGTGCCGTGTCATCCTCATCGTCCCTTTTGGCCGAAACAACCTGGGTTTCGGCCAATGGTGGATCGCTTGCCGGCGGGCGGGATGCGTGCCGTGTCATCCCGTCATCGCTCCCTTTTGGCCGAAACACCTTGGTTTCGTCCATGGTGGATCGCTTGGCGGCTCTGCCGCTGCGTCTACGAATCCGTCCGGATCTAGTTCCCTTCCGGACGAAGGGAGCGCCAGTCTGTCGCTGGAGCACCTAGCGTTGACTTTGCGTGGCCATTATCCTGCAGCTATGGCCGAGATTCTGGCTTTTCGCCGAGGGCTGCCTCGCTCATATCAGCTGGGAGGAGAAGTTCCACCATGGACGCTTACCCTAAGCTTCTTTGACCCTACTTCCGCTGGTGTGAGCGATGAGAGGTGTCTCCGACTCCGGCATCTGTAGCCGAGATCGCTGACTTTCGCACCGATCGCTTTGATAGCGGACTTGAAACTTCGACGGTTAGAAACTACAAGTCCGCATCTTAGCGATCCATAGAGGTGTCGATGACGGATCTACCATTACTTTAATTACGAGGGCTCGATCCGTCGCCTTCTAGAGGGGATGTTTACTACACGACTCCGTCCAGGAAGACACGGTCCACCCTGGGACCTTAATACTGTCTCAGACTATTAGTGAAGCCACCGTTCGAACCATGGCTGAAGCATCACAAAAACATGTCACCATTAAGACAGTCTCCCTGTTCGCTCGCTCTGGCCTCTGGGAGACGATGCTCGAGATCAATATAATCTCAATGTCAGCGGTCAGAATTTTCTCATCGGGAGGGTCAATTGTTCTTCAGGCCGTTTCTGGCAAAGACGAGTCCTCCTCATTCCTACCTTCAACAATTATTCTTGCCCCCCCGAATGCATGTCACTCTTCGGTGCGGGATGATCGCCTGTGGTGTCCCCTTCGGGCCCTTGAGTACTTTAAACGTAGAACTAGTCCGCTCAGGGGGCTCGAACGACTCGTTGTTTCTTAAGAACACACGCTTCCCCCCGCCCCACGGGGTCCGCATCAAAAGCGACAATTGCTAGATGGTTTAGCGCTGTAATTAATGATTCAAACGCGGTGATAGGATCTTCCCAAGCTCGAGGGGCACCATCTGTTCGTAATATCACTTCGTCAGGGGCCTATCACCGCAAATCAGCATGCTGAAATCTTCGAGGCTATGTCGTGGAGAGCTCCCACAACGTTTTCGTCGGTTTACTACAGAAACTAACAAACTCCCAAGATAACGTTTGCGAGGGCACTCCTGCAGAAACACCACTATTTCTACTGCACTATTCATAAAGTATCCAATCTGGTTACCGACTATGACGCTTACCCCGAGTATTCCGTTTGTCAAGTGAGCATCTATGTCCCTGATTTGTATGTTAATGCCTTTAGTCCTAACATAATGTTTCTTTATGTTTAGGGCAGTCTCGCCTTTGGTTGCATTCTGTTGACTGCTCTGAATATCATGCTCAACTCCGACTAATGTGTGTCTAGCTGGTGTTGATTGAAATATCATCAACAGGGGTTAATGTCCAATGTTTCAGTCAACATTGGTGTAAGGAATCAGTTCAGTGTAATGATTTATTCAAAACCCATTATGTTTTTATCAAATCTCTAACTGAAGCCTGATTTCATTTCTAATGTTGACTTCCCACTTCAGGCCCGCCCCACAGCATGATATGTACGTGCGTCCGTGTGGGTTCTGAGCCAAAACGGAATTAAGGAAGAGCTAAGGTCGACAGGGGGTGCGACTGGGGTCACTGGTTGAGAACATTTCTCTTTTAGGGTTTTTATTATGGTAATTTGTGCATTCCACCACTTTCTCAGAAGGGAAATGCATATGTTTCATCAGTCAACATTGGAAAGGAAATCAGGCTTCAGTTAGATGATTTATAAAACATAATGTGTTTTTGAATAATTTAACTCCATCTGCACTTATTGGACTCATACTCTTTACACATCACTTCAATACTCGGTCAGACTGGAGAACCGCTGCCGCCACGACTCATATGGGGTTTGCACAGTATGCACCTCTGTGACCTTGGAACGCCGATTCCACAAACTGCCTTTTTCTGTATTTTTCTTTTCAGGATGTAGATGATGACCTAGATGAAGAGGAGAGTTATAGATCTTGAAGGACTAGGAAATCTACAGTCTAAGAAGGTTAGATATAATGAACATGGGAATCAGTTATTTAGTGCTGATGTAAGACATC
>JAMKCH010032436.1:0-20613 GCA_023653785.1 Ophioderma brevispina
CGTTCTGTCAGTTGCAGCTTTGGAAAAGCGACCTGGTCCGCTCCGTCATGGACCGTGCCAGGTGGGCGAAAAACCCATCTGCTGGGCGTTGATCAGGCGAAGGACGTCCCTAGCAAGGGAGTCAAACGCTCGGAGCTCGCAGTCCGTCCGTATTCATGGTTGAAAAACCGGAAAGGGGGGCGGGGGTTCGAGATTTTAACACCCGCGCCTCGAACCATGGGGGGACGAGAGAGTCTGAAAAGGGGGACGCACCTCGCGTTCCGCGGGTCCCGAGTCATCTGCAGGAAGGCAGGCTCTATGGGGCACAGAGGTGTATTCAGGAAGGGAGGTCCTCTTCCCGCTCCCGGGAGGAAGGCTTTGTCATAACCCGGGGATCCTGTCCCCCGTCCCTCGGTGTGAAACCGAGTCAATGGGGTTGGTCTTAAGATCCCTTGACAGGGGTATGAAAGGCATTGAGATCGGAGGATTGGGCGGCAAGGGCTGGTCACCCCGAGATCTAAACCACCTGCGGGGCGATATTTAAACTCCAGCCGCAGCGGCGTCCGAGAGGACCACCGCGAAAAATGGGGCCGAAACTTTAGGGTTAGCAGCCGCGTCTCGCACGCTGACCTTCCAACCGAATAGTAAGACTGGAGGCGGGACCTGTAGGGTCGCCCCAGGCTCGCAAGGGGTATAGTAATCCCATGTGAATCGTTCCTCCGGCCTCGGCTCCTTCGGCTGAAGTGCCGGTGGATTGAAGCTCCCTGGTGGGAGGGTTACCGTCCGCGGGACCTGCAACCCCTGGGGTGCGGTCTCCGCGCGGAGGGCGTGAGGCCGTGCAGTAGGAGTTAGCCTGACAGAGAGTGAAGCCCTGTTGCCATAGATCCCAGGGTGATCGCCCAAGGGGCAGGAAAGGAACGGCTCTGAGGCTGGTCCGAGCCTCTGTTTTCCTCACCACTTTGTTGGAGGAATGAGGAGGGCAGGTACACGGTTTCCCCGTGAGGGCATTTGCCATTTACAGAGGGCGAACGGCGTTAAGCCCGGACCCCCACCACCCTCCCGTATGGCCCTTGTTGTGGGTGGGCCGACGGAGGTTGGGGTTGATCTCCCGGCGACAGGTACGGTAGGAGGGAGGGGGACACGGTTGGTCCAACTAGACGTGGAAGGTGGCACGCTAGGATTTCTTATGTATGATCGGATGGTTAGTCACCGACCAGATCGACGCCTGGTCCAGTCCTGGAAATATTCCGTGTTGGGCGGGAGATGACGAAACGAGGTTCGGGTCAACCTCACTTTAGACCTGCATGGTCATGGTCGATTTGATAAGGGTGGGAAAAGTCGACCAACCATCCTCGACGGAGGAGCGGGAAGGGTCTCCTCCGTCGGAATCAGCTACCATCCTCTCCCTTTTTTTTTTTTTGTTACGCGGAGGAGGTGGACGCCGACCATCCCCCGAAAAGAGCCCGCTATCGCTAGCATTCAATGCTAAATAGCGTTTTTTCCTAATGACCCTGTGGGAGGCGGCTTTTTCTTAGCCGGCGAGCTCAACTCGTTCGGGGGGAGCTTGAGTTTTGGCGGCAAGGACCTCCGGTCGGCTCCATCCTCCAGGATGAGGGAGAGAGCGACCCATGACAGAGGGTTCTGCCATCTGTCGCAATAGATTAAGAATACCGTTACCCATTTGGGGTACGGGTTTGGGTCCCAGACGAGGCAGTGGATTGTCCCGGCCTCTGAGGGAGGACCTGAGCCCTGGTCTGGGCCTGGGTCCCCGGCTGGATCACGAACTCGACCTGTGGCTGGGCTTCAAAGCCCGCACTCGGGAGAGCTGCCAGGGTTTCACCCTGGTCGTGGTCCCGTCTGAGCTCCACTCCCGACCGGCGCTTCGACCGGGGTGGCTTTGAATGCCTGCCCTCAGGGCGCTGGTCTAGGGAGCGGGGACCCGGTCGGGCTCCGACATGGGGTCTCGACCAT
Organism: Ophioderma brevispina; assembly: GCA_023653785.1. Taxonomy (NCBI): domain Eukaryota; kingdom Metazoa; phylum Echinodermata; class Ophiuroidea; order Amphilepidida; family Ophiodermatidae; genus Ophioderma; species Ophioderma brevispina. The sequence goes on from JAMKCH010032436.1 coordinate 1,951, forward strand.
GGACCTGGTCATCTCCGACCGTCAGCTCGACCTGGGACTGGTCTTGAATGCCTGTCCTCACGGGAGCTGGTCTAGGAAACGACCTGGTCGGGTCTACGACCTGGGTCTCGACCACGACCGGGGCACAACGACCGTTGAGCAGACCTGGGGCTGGGCTCAGGAGTCCGCCCGCGTGGGATCTGGTCCAGAGATTACCTAGGTCGAGGTCCCGACCCAGTCCCGACCTGGGGCTGCTTGGACCGTGAGCTCGACCTGGGGGTGGCCTTGGGGGCCTGCCCTCGAGGAAACTGGTCAAGGGATCACCCTGGTCGGGGAGCTCCTCGACCCACAGTGCCGTCGGGCGCCCTTTTTGGGCCTCTTGGACGGCTGACCCGCGCGTATTTTGTGACTGGATCTCCTTCTTGTCCATTCGACCTGCCCCGCTTAAGCTGGTGGGTCGAACCAGGGGACCTTCTTGAGGACCAAGAACCGGGGAGTTTCTTGAGACCTTCTTAGGAAAGAGCGCGGGATCAGACACGGTTGCGGACGTCAGGTTGGTTGAGGGGGAGCCTTTGGGTCATTCCCTCTGCTGCTTTCCCCGTGGGGGGCGCGCGTTGAGGGAAAAAAGACTCCTGATACCCGGGCGAGAGGGCTTCGTCGGAGAGACAACATGGGTAGATTGGGTGTCCCCGAGTCCCTTGTGAAGGCCGCCTTCCAGCGCTAGGTTCTCACGGGGACTTGGCTTCGGGTATGTCCTACACCTCAAAGGCTGCCACTGCCGGTCGTCCACTTTGTCATCGATGGTGCAACGTTGTCCAGGGTGGCATGTCCTGCCACACCGCACCAGGGCGCGTGGGGGGTCCCTGCCTAGACAGGAACCACTTGCAGTTTTTGCATCTGGGGCTTTTTAATTGGTTGGAGTCCATATTGGGGTCGCTTGTATGGTCATCTGTAAAATAGAAGTAAGGAAATTAACAGAATTAGGCCGGGAGAATGGAGGGCGAGGGGTACCCCCCAAAATAAAATGGGACCAAGACCCGACCCCCGAAAAAGAAAGGGAAGCTCTATCCATGACAGGGATCCGTGGGGCTGCCCTTAGAGTTCTCCCGAACCTATGGAAGGGGGCCCCCTCCTCCCCTGTAAGCCCGCGGGAGAGAGACCCTCGACGTTTTTGTCCCGACCCGTACCCAATCCCGACCCTGGGGAGGGAGGAGGGGATAGGGGCGGCCTTCCTATGTAAACTCGATACATGGGAGGTATGGGGCGGGTAAAGCACCGACCTTCGCCTCAAGTTAGGCATCCAGCGACCCATCATCCCCCCTGGGACTGGAGGAGCGACAAGGAGAGAGGGGGGTCAGGGGTGGCTATCTACGTGACTCGATCATGAAAGCCCCGACTTCCGCCCGAGTTATAGTGAATCCAGCGACCTTCTTTTTTGACCCCCCCTCCCCGCGGGACCCGAGCAATACAAGGGGGAGGGGGCCGTGGATTCGAGATGGGAAAAGGTCCCCACCTTCCCGAACTCAAAAGGGAGAAACCTGCGGCCCGCCCGGGCCCAGAAAACCCAGGGACTGAAGGAAGACCTTAATTTGCCAACTCAGGTTTGAGGAAGGGGGGGTACAAAACACAATTTAGGATCCGTTCCATCCCATCCCTAGTCGATGGGGGACTGCCGGTTTAAAAAAAATCAAACTAAGTGGCATGGTCCCATTTGGGGTGACCCCCCAATTCTGACTCAACCTGCCACCAAAATCCCTCTAGGGACCCCAGGAAACACCCCCACACCCTAGGATAGGCCCCCGGGGTGGGGAGCGAGTACCAGGGCACAAGGGCAAAAACACCAAACATGATTGTGGACCACAGGCGCACCATACCTTAAAGTTATAAAAACATGGACTATCAGCTGAAAAGATCCGTTCAGGATCTTTTTTACCATACCTAAAATAAATAATATTTTTGGACCAAACGGCTATCAGTTAAAAAACCACCGTTTTTTTGGCACGGCGGCTTACCATACAAATACTCACATGGCGGTATATACGGCTAGAATTGTGTACACTTTTCCTGGCCCTAGCATGATCAATTAAACAGGTGAGAGAAGGCTGTAAAATCTCCCGTTCTTCAGGAAAACGTCTTCGTCATAAAGACGGAGGATTAGAAGTGATTAACAAGAGGGGACCGCACAAATTCGGGCTAGGTAGGCGGGTCTCTTTACATGTATACAAGTCGATATACGGCGAGATAACAAAACATCGAAAAAGTAATCTAACTCGCCGAATCACACTAAACTCTTAGGATACGTTTTGGCTAAGGATACTTATGTGCTCGAAAGTGACGTTTCTTCTGGTTAGTGCAGCTATTTGCCGGCAGATTGGAAAGAGTTATTCCTTGTGGGTAGCGCCAGCGATAAGCATGCTCCCATTTGGAAGAAACAATTGTAAGGACGACTCATGCGCATGGGCGGGGAGTTGCCCGAAAAATAGTGCGCGCTATCGGGGACTATTTTCGTGGTGGGTTCGGGGTTGCGAAATTTTTAATGTGGTATAGAGGTTTTGGTCGGGCCCAGAATAGACATTTGGCAAAAGTAAGGTCGCGGAGAGTAGGGGTAGCTATCGATAGAGACAGGGTATCTAAAGTCGTACAGGCGACTCAAACTTTCATGCTGCAAAATCATCGGACGATGGTCCATTACCTTGCACTGCTTGGTTATCGTAATTGTAATCCCGAAATGTAATCATTCAGGACATTGACAACGCGAAGGCTCACGGTTGAGAGTAAATTTTCGGTTTTCGTGAAACTTGCTTCAATGATATCAGCAGAGATTCAATTGAGGAAATTATGCGCTTGAATGATGTCACCGTGAGTAGTCTCAAATCCGTTAAGATTATGTAAGATTTCGTCGATTTTTTGGCTGTTTCCGCCTCCATATCCGCCAGTGGAAAGCACTGAACAAGGATGACCCAAGGTCAGGTCATACCAATTATAACAGACTAATCACAGTCGTTAATGTTCGCCAAACTACAGTTTGTTGCAAAATTAAGGTGCATTTCCGATCGTCTTTGGGACCCCCCGATTTTGCCCGGGAGTAAGTATCGATTTTGATATCAGATGAAATTTCAGCCCTCAATCTATTTCATTCTCACGATATAACAAAAAAGTACATCGGTCCTCGGACCGCTTGTGTCGCCCGCCGTTATGGTTAGTGAATGATAGGCCTAACACGATCTTTGACCTCTATTGGGTTACCTTGGACCTCATAACAAATGAGGGTTTGCATGTAAACTCCATAAACCGAGTTGGTTCCAATTGAACTTCAACTTTTCAATGAGGTCAATTTTACATTTTTCAGCATATCTTACACTTGACCTCACAGACTTTTTTGATCTTGGTAGGTGACATTTGACCTCATCAACAATGAGGATCCCATTGTTGCACCTATCGTCAGTTTGGTTCCAATTGAACATCAACTTTTCAAAATAGGTCACTTTTACTTTTCAGCCTCTTTTACACTTGAACTCACATGACCTTTGACCTTGCATGTGACCCTTTTGACTCTCAAAAAATGGGGGATGCCAATTTGCCCCTGGATCCATTTGGTTAAATCCATCAAAGTATGAGGATATTAGAGGCAAATGTTTTAACCTTTTCACAACTACAACAACAGACCACAGACTACAACAGACTCAACAACAACTGACTACAGTGGAATAAGTGATCCCTATGTGTCTTCATGCCTTAGGGCAGGTGACACAAAACGCCGTTTTAATGGTTAACCCATGGTTCTACCGGCAAAACCACAAGCCTTCGTTTCCCACGGTACTAGGGCAATAGTGCAATGCCAGGCTCTCATATCAAGCCGAGAACATAATAGGCATAATTGGAACAAGCACCTTTAAAATCGTAAACTATGCTCTAAAAACGTTGAACTGGAAACATCAGTGAGTCATGGAGGTCCAACCAGCAGGCGACTTTATTACATGGGCACCGGGCTATTTTTACCCTACTTTTTTACCCTACCTTTTTGCGCTGTGGGACAGAAAAAAATGGGACCCTGGCACCCATTCTTTTCCTACTAATTGGTGCCCAAGTTTTGATGAAGAGGCAGAATGGATTCAAAATAAGCAAATAATTATGAAAATTGGTGGCATTTGTAAAATTTATAGAAATTTAAGCAAATATTCAAGCAACATAACGTTTAATTGGAAATTACTGAAAAAACTCTTTAGTGGGTAAAAAACTGGGTACAGAGGTTAAAAACAGGCTGAAAATGAAGATAAAGCTAAAATTTTGAAATTTTGAAAAGCATTTATCAGGAGGAAATGCCGAACGCTCACAGGCCTGCCTGGAAAAAGTGGCTCCTGGTTCTATCAATTATAAAGACCAAGCCCCCTTTTTTAGAATTGTTGGCTCCTGGTCCACAGTACTTAATGAAAAGCTACCACCAGGCCTTATTTTCTTGTACTGGAGAAGCAAAGTTTGCAGTGACTTAACAATAGTTGATAGACGATGCTTTGGATAGTGTCCTGTTTCCGTGGTCTTAATACCTGGTTTCTTTTGAAATATCACGCTCAATGATGGAGCAAGTTCTATGGATCCAACATGGTCTAATTTGATTTGTAAAATGTTTTGTGGTAATTTTTTTGAAAAGGCTCCGATGTAATGCCTTCACTTGAAATTCTCAATTTACAAAGCTACCCCGATTGATTTTATCTCAGATCAACACCAAATTTTTTATTTTTCCCTATTTCTACGTTAGAGATATCAGGGCCTACGTACCAATAGATAAATCTATTCCTGGTGACTGCTGTGACTCTGGCACTGTCCCTGTAGCTGAATCCCCCTGCACTGTCTGGTAGATTGACATCCTGCGCACACTTGTGTAGCACCTGAACAACACACACAAAATTGTAAGTCAATCAATGGCTTTCATCAAGGTCATGACCTGGCAGGTCTGTCTTCCATTTATACGTTTAACCAGTCCGTCGACTACCCGTTTAAATGTTTAGCCAAAATAACCGTGACTGCAGCCCATGTAGAGCATTCAAAAAATTTTGAAATTTGACAAATAATTTTAAAAAATCCACATCGGTCCTCGACCGCTTGTGTCGCCTGCCGGCGTGCGGTTAGTGAATGATAGGACTAACATGACCGTTGACCTCAGCAGCATATGCGGGATCCCATGTTGCACCTATGATTCCAGTTTTGGTTCCATGAACTTCACTTTTCATATGAGGTCAATTTTAATTTTTCAGCCTAATTTTACAACTGACCTCACATTATTCTTTGACCTTGGCATGTGACCTTGACCTCATCAACAAGTGGGGGGATGCCTGTTGCACCTATTATTCAGTTTGGTTCCAATTAACTTCAACTTTTCATATGAGGTTCAATTTTACATTTTCCGGCTATTTTTTACAACTGACCTCACATGGCCTTTTGACCGTGGTATGTGACCTTTGACCCATCAACAAATGAGGATCCCATGTTGCACCTATAATTCAAGTTTGGTTCCACTTGAAACTTAACTTGATTCATAATGAGGTCATTTTACATTTTCAGCCTATTTTACACCTTGACCTCACATGATCTTTGGACCTTGGCATGTGACGTTTGACCTCATCAACACGTGGGGGGGATGCCCATGTTGGCACCTATGAATCAAGGTTGGTTCCAATTGAACTTCAACTTTTCATATGAGGTCAATTTCATTTTCAGCCTAATTTTACAACTTGACCCACATGATCTTTGACCTTGGCATGTGACCTTTGACCTCATCAACAAGTGGGGGATGCCATGTTGCACCTGTGACACAGTTTGGTTTAAATCCAAAATTCCAAAGTATGGTGGATATTACAATGCAAATGTTCAACCTCATTTATTTCTTCACAACATACAATCAACATACATCATCAACAACCACACTACAGTGGACAAAGTGGATCCCTATGTGTCTTCCGCCTTGAGGCATGCGCACAAAAACATTTTTCCCCCCCGACGCGTGTGTCGGCGTCAATCGTGGTGTTTTGTGTGAGGCACTTTGGTGTTTGATTTTCATGAAATTGGGTCAAAGGTCATGTAGGGGGTCAATCAATGGTCAATCTTGTTTTGAGTAACTTTTGGAGGCGTAGCATCTTTATGTGCCAAAGAAAATGTTTTAAAGATTTTCATTTCACAAAATTGGTCCAAGCTCAACATAGGGGTCATCAGAGGACACTTTGTTTACACCACAAGTGAGCCTGTCCAGCGGTTTCTTCTGACCAGTATGAAGTTAATCAGTCCAATCGTATTTTGAGAAATTAGCAATTGTTAACCTCTGTTTATGGCCACAGCCCACAGCCTATAATATCCCACTATGGAAAGCATCCTAGTGTCTTCCTGCTAGCGGCGAACAAAAATTGTGTCCTTGTGCAAGTAAAACGTAATTTATAATTCATATGAAGGGTTCATTATTATAGAAATAGCATGTTATGCCACACATTTGTTTGCATCAAAGTGTATTGAAACCTATGTGGAATCTGATGAAGAAGTACCCTCATTGGATGAGTTACGCCCAATATTATTGGTCTTGGCTATGAGTTTAAAATATTGGGCTCGACTGCGTCTCCCCCCATATTTTTGCAACCTCCTAGCTCGACCAATTACTTGGGCTTTATCAATCCAAATTTTCTAATCAATGGCGGAGAAAGTTAAAACAACTCAGTCTCTAAACGCTGGGCAAAAATAGTACATGCCAATTGAGGTGATGATTTCCATACACCGCGTCACCACAGTCCCGCCAGGTAAGAACTGGCGGCACAAGTAAAACTAGTGAAAAATTCTGCCTTTTGAAATACAAAAAAGGTACATACATACATAATGTATGCAATTAGTTTAATTAAGAATCATTTAAATTGATCACTTACTAAATAAAACACTCTTGAGGATCATGGAAAATCAAGTGGTCGCCTTACGTGTACATGTAGTCCTAACTTCAGCAAACTTAACATTTAGCCCATCTTAAAATCTTACAACTTGATCTCAGATGACCCTTGACATTGGAGGACCTTTGACTTCATCAACATATTCAGGTTCCCATGTGCCATTGAATGGCCACCAACAGTTCACATAACTTTACATCAGGGTCCCAGTTCACAAAGACTTACGATCGATGTAAGTTCAAGTTGTAAACTCAATCAAGCTTAACTCAATCAAGTGTAAGTTTGAACTTACACAATAGGTTCAAACTAACACTTGATCGAGTACGCTTGATAAATCAAACTTACAAATAGATCAAATTAACAATCTTTTGAGACAGGCCCTGGGGCAACAGGCATCCAAAAAAGGCTTCGGACTAGTTTATGTCCCAATGAACATTTTAGATGTCATATATTTGACCATAAATTGTTTGGCCGGAAAAAATTTTTCTCCACTTCCCCCTCCAAATTACTTGCCCTAATTCCTGCCCCTCCCCCCCCCCCAAAAAAAGATCCTCCTGGTGCCACCCACTGCCTATATTAATTTCTAGTAATTTCCCTAGTCACCTTTAGCACCACATTATTTCTTCACATTCATACTAAATTTGCTTTAACACACATCAATGACCACATTATCTAGACCATAGTTGAGATTCACGCAAAAATTTTTTGTTTATTTTAACCTCTGTTTGCTTCCACTGGTGCATCATAAGTACAGAGGTATACTTAAATTATAAATTATTTTCAGAACTTCCAGAAACTTACAACCATGACATTTCTAGTTTGGGTTTGAATGTGGTGGTAATGCTAGATCTCCTGCACCAACGTTAAAGTATTTTTGTTTAAAAATAAGTTTATTCTAGGTAGCCAAAAAAACACTTTCCAGTTAGGTAGTTAAACAATTTTTGCCAAATGCATTAATTTGTATATACTTTGGTTATTTTTATAATAACGCACAAGGTTAAAATGATTTTCCAAACTGGCTCAAATCGAGCCCAATAGTTACAAGGCTGTTTTACGTAGAGGGTCCAATCTTCCTGATTTTACGTAAAATGTTACTTCAGTAATTGATGTAAATTCTGGGGCATTGCCTAGGTTTACTTGGAAAGTTCTGAAGCCAAGACACATTCCAAAAAGTAAATTTGGGCAAAGACAATGTAGTTTAACCTAAAATCCCCTTTTTCTTACTGCAAACTTACATATTTGATGGACACAATATTCCATAAAGTGCATGTCAACAAATATGGGATTTTTTACCTACTTTTGGTGAGAGGATTTGAGCTTTTGATAGTTAGGACACTCATTCATATCACGCAGTTGTCCAACTATCCTGGGTTTCAGATAAAGTTTTACAAACAAAATACTGTTTTTCGAGCGAATGTTACATTTGATGGACAAAAATGGGAAAATTGTGTCCATTAAAAAGTGTAACATTCCCGCACCTCAAAAAGCCTCATATCTTGAAAACTACTTGTTGCAGCCAACTCAATTTCTAACCTACCAAGAGTTTTGCTTTTGTGAATTTCATGCGTTTTAAACGGTCTATCTTGATACATGTGTCAATGTTTCAGATGCAGCCTTTGTCAGCATAACTCAATAAAAACTGTGGAAAAATGACTCCCAATCAAAAGCCCACAAGGCTCGGAAAACAAACTTGTTTTGTTGTATTATTAATAATAGTAACATATTATGTTATTAGGTTGATATATTTGATGAATGATGATGGATGATGGGTGGTGGTGGTGATGGTGTTAGATGTTCTTTTCTTTATATTTTTTAAAAAACTATGTACAAATTATTTTACAAATATGCAGTGGCATAGCCAGCTTTTTTCGGGGGGGGGTGGGCAAAGGGGGCACATCTATTTTCAGGGGAAAGCATATATTAAAATTTGTTCGTATAGTACATGGCCTATGTTAAATCACAAATTTTTCAGGGGGCAAGATCCCCCACAAGGGAGCTGCCCTGCCCCCCCCCCCTCTCCCGGCTACGTCACTGCAAATATGGCCAAGGGCTAGCAAAGTATAAACAGGCAGGGCAGCAGCAACAGTTAATTTGAAGCAGGTAACTCTAGTTAAGCCAAAAAAAAACAGCGCATCATTTTTTCTTCACATTATTTTAAGTTGGATTTTAAAAAAAAATGAAAATTCGCTTCGAAGGGCTGAAAACCGAAAAATTGGTTAAAAAACTTGTCTTTTGCATTAGCACCAACCCCCCCAAAAATCCTTTCACAGTTGTTTTTTTTTTCACATTTCTTCTGTGACAAACCTTTTAGTGGCCTAATCAGAATGCAGTCAGACCTAAGCAATCACCTAACAAGAAAAGCAATTTATATATACAGTCAAGCAAGATTAAAGGAGTTTGTTTTTAGGCTTCAAAACCAAAAAAACATTTCAAAATGTCCAACAACAATCACAGCAAATGTAGAGGGAAAAAATTACGGCCAATAATGTTTAAAATCCCAACTAGGAAATCATAATATTCCTATATATCACCGGTGGTTTGGTAATAAATAGAGAAGAGGGGAGTTAAATGTTGAAATGGAGGTATTTGGTATCCCTTTACATGGATCTGGAAAAATAGGTGCTATTAAAAAATCAATATGCAATCAAAATTTTTTCCTATGAGACAAGACAGAAGTTTAAATAATTATGCTCATCACCTGCCGGCCATCAATCATCATCACATCAGCCGCACATCGCCGCCATCACCACCACTCATCATCACGCCATCATCATCATCCCCATTGCCGCCATCATCACCATCATAATACCATATCATCGCCGCCATCATTTCAATCATCATCATCAAACCAGAAATGTAACAAGCTTTAAAACTAATCTGTTTACTCGGAAAATAAGACACCCGTAAAACTTGAAAAAAATTTAAGCATTAAATAAAAGAATTTACTAAGGGAAAATATTGTGAAATAGCATATAACACCCATTCACCCTCTTTGCTAATTGGACCCCTTCTATTTAAAATCCCAGACACCCCCCCCCCCAGCTAACCAGCCTACAAAAATCAAAGACGAGTATTTCCTTAATTCCCTTTTCGGCGTAATGCTAAAATTAGGCAACACCCCAGGGATTTCCCAGCTTCCCATCTCGCGCAATGTGCCGACTGCCGACTGAAAAAAGTCAATTGGACTGCCAAAGACTCACGAAGATTTCACCTGTGCCACGCATCGTAAACTGCACAAAGTCGGCATATCAACGGTAAAATAATTATAACTTTCATCGCTTGGGTGTCAGATTTTGTCGAATAACCGGGGAAAGTTATGAAAAACGGGGTATAGAATTGATCCATGATATATGATACGGGATACAACATAATGGCCGCCACAACATCCGATATGCCATGGGACGTCTATAGCGAAATAGCGCCTCCACAGATATAGTAAGAACAGTGGGTGTTCTAATGACTCATAAGGAATGGCTTGCTTACCTTCTCTGATGTTGATTAACAAATTGCATTGTCTTTAGGCTCCCATAAATATATATTCCACATAATATTATTCATTTCGGTCACCCTGTATGACGACACCCCCAAGTGACGTCATACCACATCTCTCTTCCTCTTTTGTCTTACCCTCGACGATAAACACTCCTGCAGGGGGGCGGGAAACGGCCGGGAATAAACATCGGAGAAGGTACGCAAGCATTCCTTACTAGTCATTAGAACACCAACTGTTCTTACCTGACCATACAGGAAGCTGCTTACCTTCAATCCGTGTTGATTTAACAAATTGCATTAACATCGCCAGATTACACAGGTACTAGGAGGCGGTGCAGGATGCAAATCGTCACACCTTGATTGCTTGAATCGAAATGAGTATGACTATGAAGCAACAATTCAGAAGAAGAAGTAAGAGGTCACATGCCAATACGATCGCATGAAGCCCTAGGGGAGCGCACCCTTACTAAGGAATAATTGCTGAGCACCCTGAAAGAGTGGCTCCCGCAAAAAGCTGGCCAGATACGACGTACATGATGAGACGTCAACGAAAACGCCAGCAATCACCCGATCGGTTTCCCACCATCACCCCCCAGGGTGCAAGGTGGTCTGCATCCGGAACTACCCTTCCGTGTAGCTGTTTTACTCCCAAGTATGAAGAGGAATTCTACAAGGCTTCAGAGCAGCTCGAGCCAATTAGACCCCTTCGCCACCCTCTGGGCCCGCGACGGGCCAACAAGAGGAAGGGGCACCGCAGGTGAGGGGAGACTGAGGAGGCGGAAAAAGCCCAAATCCCTCAGGCAAATCCCGGCTATAGTACTCTGCGAGAAAACCCCACACAATAAGGACAGGAGACCTGAGTCATCAACTGTTACCTAATGCAGCCAGCCCACCCAGATATCCCACTCCACTTGAGACCCCAAGGGACAAGGAGTGAGAAGGCGGAAAGAGAGGAGAATCTAGCGAGGCCGACGTAAGCTACTCCGATTCAAACTCTGCTAGAGCGAAAGCCTACCCGCGGGTGGTAAAGCTTCCAGGATAGTAAGCAACCCCAAGTGCATCAAGAATCTCCACCAGAACGGAAAAAAGGGCCAACCAGAAGATTAACCCCATTCTGGGGCAACATCCAATAGGTCATACTATGCCTATTCATTCATGAAATGAAAAGCATCAGAAATGACTACCCGATGTCGCCCTGTGACGTGACCACCTCAAACGAAATGATCAGAAACGTTTGAAAGGGTGATACAAAGAATTATCAGCAAAAAATGTGGAGAGAGTACACGATAACAGTACCCAGCTCCAACAGGTACTCCCAAGGCCTACCTAAATCAAAAACTGGATAGAGGCGCAGGAGAGTAAGAGAATCAAACAGACTTCCGAAAACTATACAGTTAAGGAAGGCAATCGGCGAGTAAAAGGGCAGTGGGGTCACAGAACTGCTAGACCCCAACAGCATCCCCATTATCACGAATCAAATAAGGGGGACGCAACGGCGCATGGGGAAATCAATTAGATTGACCAAGAGAAAAACCCTAAGGGGGATATAAAAGGATCCCAGCTGGACTAGAGCCAATAAGAATATATGCCAAGTGCAAATTAGGATGCACTTCCAGATAAAGAGTAATCCCATTTGGCCCGTAGGCAAAAAACTAATCATATCCTAGCAGGGCGGAACATCACAGAATAAGAAATACTGTTGACACGAAACCAGCCCCGGGACACCAAAAGATTCTATCATTTATAAAAAGGATGAGAGGATGTAATAAGTCCACTCTGCAGCACGATGCCAGCCAAGAGTGGAACTATTACTCTTATAAACATTGAAAGGTAATGTAAAATAATAATGTATCCAACAATATAAACAGAAAGGCTCTGAATGGCGGTGAAGAGATTTTGAAGTCTAATTATCAATCAGAACATAGAGGTAAAATAAGTTAATATAAAAGTATAGTATATCACACTCCATGATCAGGAACAAACCCAATCCAGGACCATTGATATGATGATACCCCTTTCAACAATATCTACATTAATGAAAACACAAGTGATAAAAAAAAGTCCCATTCATTTGAGAATGCAAAGGACTCATTATAATCCAAACCAATCCATCCCCATGCAGAGAGATTGAGAGGTAGTTGCCAGGTCATTTCAAAATAAAGGCAACAAACCCGCCGCGGGCGGCCGTTGAAGTGACCATAACGGGTGAGAATCCCTGCCATAGTGTGAGAATAAAAGACCCCGGCGGGGATCGGGCACAAAGCCGGACGAGCGAGAGGACCTCAGAGCGCGAGGCCACACACGCTTAGTACTAGTAGAGATTATTAAAAGCCGACCGCAACCGGGACACTTCGAATAGAAATATATCAGGGGCGGTGTAGACTTGGCGAGTCTTCCTAAACAGGATTTAAGCCAAAAAGACGAAATTAAGCGTCTAACATTATCTAGTGTATCCATCGCCAAGATGGCGAGCGGATACCGAACCCTCGGAGGAAAAAAGCGATCAGAAGCGATTAATATGGCATAAATTACGTCGGAATCCGACACACAATATAGGCTACTGACGAAATTAAACACCAATCGTATCATCAACGGATCATCGCCAAAAGGGTGAGAACGCAAATCGAATTTCGAATCAACAGCGATCCGAAGCGAAGAATACAAGCGTAAAAACGGGAAGGAACGGCAAAGAAAAGGAAGAAACAGCTCCCGTACCGGAAAAAAACTGACTACATATCGTCATGAAACGCCGGCGAAAGACAACGGGCATTTATAATTGACTAAAAAGAATGGAATCCAAAAGCGCAATCGATATGAATTCAAAACCATAGCAATAGTGATTCAAATTTGGAGTCCTACCAAAAGGACCAAATCCAAAAGGAATAGACGGAGTAGTAGCGCCGGATAGTAGAAGTAAGTAAACGAGTTAAGTAGCAGGATAAGAGCGTACTGACCGCCGGAGAGGAGGGGGGAGAGACATCAGTCCCAAACCGGTGGCACACCCCTAGGGCTGGCTCAAAGGCCCGGGTTGGCGTTGCTGCATTTATAAAAAACACGCATCCAAACTCGGACCCAGGATGGGGTCGAGCTCGGAAGACAACCATGCGACTCTCTAAGAGGCTGCAACGCCTAATAAAGACGTTAAGCACGCCCCGAAGGACGATTGTATGAAGTCGAGTCAAACACCGGAGAGACAACTAAGGAAGTTGAATCCAAAAAGGGTAGGCATTATAAAAAGATACGGGAGCTGCTACAGCCCAGTGAAGGCGGAAAAGCTGTGCCCAGCAGCATCCGGATGTGTCGGAATACACCCCAACGCATGCTGTCCCGAGGAGCGCTTGCCGAGCAAGCGCGCCCCATGCAGCGATAGAGGACGACACCAGAGGGGGGGGGTGCACAGTCACGGCGGAATGGTTCCGTCCCGCACGGAATCATCAAAGCCAAGGTTGTACTTGTGTAACAAAGCGACACGGCTAAAACAGGCAGTATCCATCGGGTAGATGTGAAACGGTGCTCCCATCGCCCGAATCCCGTAAGGGATTGAGGCGATTAAGGGCGAAAACCTACACCACAGTGACCTAATCAACTACTGCAAGAACAGAATACGGAAAGTAGCCAAAAAGCCCGTGGATGTACAGGTCTATATGTATGCGACGTATATTATTAAAAAGGCAAGTACATGAAAAGAAATGTACACCGGTTACTAAAAAATACAAACATACCACGGGGTGCCGCTTGAATGAAGTAGTCACACCGCAAACTCCCGCATTACACCGGCGCCCCGAACAGAGTACAGGGACAACGAGGGAGTTACATGCAGGAATAACTAAGACCATATTCACAAATTGTCACCTTACAGCATGACTCCGGCGCCAATGACGATTGTCACGGTACTGGAGTTGGAGGCAAGCAGGGAAAGTCAGTTATACCGTGATGACAGATGAAAGAGAGGTGGTAACACGGACATCAACCCGGTTTTTTAAGATGATCAAACCCGGGTTGACCACTGACGACACGTAGCAATACGAAGCTAGGCAGGACCAAACCTAGTGCCAACGCCCCAGCCCGCCCGGCTACTAACGCATGCCCGTGCGCACCCCCCTTTTCCCGCCAAGCCAATCCAAGCGGGATGGCTGCATGGCATGCAAGGGATGGTTTTACTGCCGCGGCAATGATGACGCGACTGGATCCCCAAAAGGCGGCGAGCCTACAGAGTCCGTGCCCCGTTCACAGAACCTGTGATCCCCAAAGGAATAGGTATTCAATCCCTGTGAATAGCTCATGGTCTAGTGCATCGATTCGTAAATCCTGACGATGAATGGTCTATTGTATCGCTAAATCCCCTGAGAGGATTTAGCAATGGACCGACATCACAAAAGGGATAACCGAAATGATACCGCAAAGCCGAAAATCCTGCTGCAGGGACCGAGCCATCAGGGTGGAGACCAGCGTAGTAAAAGCCAACAAATCACCGCTACAGAACGGACCAATGCGTTAGGGCTAAAATACTCGCGCAATCTCTCGAACCTAACCCCGTGATTAATGGTCCGTGTATAAAATTAATTTATACAGAGAATAGCAACGGCCCATCAACACAGGGGTTCACCGAGAAAACTCATCCACCGCTAAAAATCCCCGAAGGGATTAAGGCCACGGGCGGGTGACCAGCGAAGCAGGGGCCGGCCGAATAGAGGCGCCAGCCCAGCCTCGCTGAAAAAGCTAAACACTCAGCCTCCGGACTCCCCGCGGGAGGAAAGCGACGGCGTCGTAATGGAGTGGAGCAGGCGTTTGATTGGCCAGGATAAATCGCCAGTACTGAAAAGGCCAAAGCGTGTGTCTGTCCCAATATCGCTGTAGAGAACGGTAGAAAAACACACGTCCAAGCAGACATTGATTCCCATGAATGGGATTTCAAAAGCCGATGAAGGGTATGCTGAAATCGACGGCAATCCTCAGGAATGGTCCTTGTTTGGTCTAATCCGGGGTTACAGACCATGGGACCAGCACCGAGGAGATCGGCCCGGGTCAAAGCGCCTGTAGCCAACTACACCCATGTGAGGATGAAGGCGAATGGCATCGAGACCAGCGTTTTGTAAAGGGCCCGTTTAATAAAACGCCCTATAGATATAGAGAGGAAGAAGGGCACCGAATCGTGGGTGGGTTTTTCGCTGAGCACGGGGGTGGCTTGGCAGGGGTAACAGCCACGGTAGACGCTGCCTGAGCGGTAGGCGCCGCCGTTTAGCGGACCCATAGGAGGGCACAACCACCTAGTGAGGTGGACACCATGGCGGTGATCTCCGTAATCGGTAGGGGGTACCGAAAACGGTGAAAACACGCATAGATCAAGCCAGTCCAGCGCACCCTGGGGCAACGGGCGACTGACACGAACCGGGCTGGTGCGAACCCTCTAACGGCGGGGGATGCGAACTCTAACGGCGGGTGAACCCCCCGCTTACAGCAGAGGAGGAACTCCCGTAACGGCGATTGGGTACTATAGCGGGGGTCTGTGTTCGGGGGTACGAAGAAGGCCTACCACAGCGCACAGTATTCCTATCAGTCAAATGCACCCCAGAGGCGGGCGATGACAAGACACCAAACCAAAGCCTGTTTAACGGCGGGCTATGAACCTCGTCTTACAGCACGGGGAGCTCCCCGCTCATACCGGTCATATCCCTTTACACGTCCACAAGTTATACCGAAGGGAAGAAAACCAAGGATATACCCCGGTCCAACTCCAGAGCAAAACAGGCTTGCATATAGCGAGAGACCGATACGAACGGCACACCTATTCACCCCGGAGTAGGACCAGCGGGTATCAGCATGGGTGTGGTGGGACGGCGACTCGGTCGAACAAGGCACGTACAGCCTCGCCATAGGGAAAAACAAAACCGGCCTGAGCACGCACAAAGAGGGGATACCCCAATACAAATTTACTAAGTCTAGATAGAAAATTTATATAACAGAATTTCCAAACAATCTACAATCCTTAATCAAAGGCCATACCTCGTGACATAGGCGCAAGAAAGCATTAAGGGAACTAGGAAGTAAACCCACAAGTGTACGCTCATTGTGTGAAGGAATGATCGTGCATAAATTATAAAAATGAAAAAAAACGGGCGCCATTTTGAAACGAGAACGAAAAAACGTGGCCAGCCGTTTACAAATTACAATTCGAACAAGCATTGTAATCACAAATATACACGTTAACATATAGATAGTTAGTCTGTGGGAGAAAAAAAAGGATTATCGATAGAAGTGGCAAAAGAGCCACGCCCTACGCTAGTCCGTCTATGGGTGTGACAATTATGCGGGTATGTTGTTGACAAACCCGACGCGACGTCAAGGTATAAAGGCCTTAAAATACCGATTTCAAACGAAAAATGACCAAACTACAGCCCAGGGACGTATAAATGACATTTAACAGATTTTCACAAGGTCAGGACCACATAGTAGCTAAAATCTGACCCAAAAAAATTCGACAAAAATGACGGGGAGCTAAAATACATAACGTTACCGATCTTGTCGAACCCAAGGCGAAAAGGGGAAGAGGATTGGGGGTATGACGCTCACTTGGGGGGTGTCGTAATACAGGGTTGATCGAATATGACGATATATTATGTGGGAGAATCTATATTATGTTGGGATATATATTTAGGGAGGTTTGCTCTGCTAAAGACAATGCAAGTTGTTACCGCCCAACCTCGGATTGAAGGTTAAGCAGATTCCTGGATGAGTCCATAAATTCCTAGGTTGCTATTTAATACCAACATCATTTTGATTTTGTTGATAAATTTCTTTTTTCTGATGATGTTCGACCCTACCAGTTTTTAACACACGAGGTGATGGAATATTCCAAACTTTGAACAACAATATATAGGAAGTTATGCTCTATGCTATACATAATGAGGTTATTTTTATTTAATTGGGAAGAAAAAAAAAAAATATTTTTTTTATAGATCACTTGCTGGGTCCCCGACCACGCACCATACGCGCTGAAGCTCCGCCATTTTATAACCAGGAAGTACTCCCTCGTCAAAGGGTTCTGTCCCCGAGTATGCTGGTACCCATGAAGTGGTTGCTAGAATAAATCAAAAATTTCAAAATTAATTTGATTTAAAATAACAAAATGGTTGTTCCTGGATCGAGACTAATATACCTCATATACGATCCTGTCATATGATTGGTAAAAGTGGAGGCATGAATCAACTAGCTTCAAGAATTGTGAACCAAAAAAGAACTATGCCCTGGAAGTGAGAGCGGGCATCTCATTCATGAACTATGCCCGGGATCACCTCTTCCCAGCATAGAGACTGCCGTACAGACTATCAATCCGTTTATGCGTGTTCATATTGAAGCTGGTGTAGGAGATGAATATAAGCAGACCGTTTTTTTGTTTTTACTCGTAGTGGGAGGTCTGTGCGTAGTGTAAAGTTGATACAAAAACCGGGGAGCAGAGCAAGGGAAGGCTGAATCGCAGCACAGTAGGAGAGCCTATTCATGCTTTGAGGTTGTTGCTACTGCTCGTACTTGAAAACCTATACCCTCTGATGTTGTGTGACAGCGACCTGTCATAACGCCATCGGCGTCGCGGTTTGCCTTTTTGGAAATAAAATGGACTGCGCAAAAAATGCATCGGCACTCAGGTTGACGGCGCGCTGGCAAAACGATTTTCTACCGTTGTTAAGCACCTAGATCCAAAGATTCCTGCATAATCAAAGAGACAACAGGTGTTATAGTGATTGTAGCAGAAAATAGAATTATAAGTTGGAATTATCACATTGTCTTGATGCTGTGTGTGTTTTCATCGTATTAGGGAAATGCTTGAAGCGGGGTGATGATTGTAAAAGTTGCTGAATCGGAGCGCAAGGAAATTGTACACATCTGACGACAAAAAATGGCAAGAAGTCGATTACGGCGATTCATTTTGGACTCCAATCACTTCCCTCACCACAAGAAAGGTTGATTGCGATTGCTAATTCTTGACAAGTTTTGGGACCCAAGTTACACAAAATTGTTAAAACCATGCATGCCGCCATGACAACATGGCCTACAGTTCATGAGTACACATGTAGAGGCTGTTTATTGACAAAAATCTATATATTCGGTATATAAAAAAAAATATGACTGCTTTTATTAGGGAGCATGGTAAAAACTATAGGCCCTCGGTGGATCTCGAAACCATACTTAGCCCCTCGGCTTACGCCAGGGGGCATAGTATGGTTTCGAGATCAACCGTGGGCCCTATAGTTTCAAACCAGTCCCCTCATAGCAGTCA
>JAMKCH010032437.1:0-17455 GCA_023653785.1 Ophioderma brevispina
ACGGGTAATAAACCACTTTTGGAACCATGACTGCGGCAAGCAACGTCACACAATGCGTTGTTGATCAGAACGAGAGGGAATGTCATTTGCGGCAGATGAGAGCTCCTTTACACAGGATTCCAGAATGCATTTCTAATGGACAACTTGGCATTGTTCTTGTGGATATTGTTCCAGCCGTGAATTTCTCATCAAAGAAATGTCATAGCTGGACTGCAAACACTGCCTCTCCATTTTCCGCTGGATCTGCAATATTGAATTTGAAGGTCAGATAACCTTCTATGTAATCATGACATAGGTAGAATATGACCAGAGATTTGTAGTCAACTACAATATAACCATAATTGACAGAGATGTTAGCCCGTAATCCTTGTTCTTAATAACAGCATGCCTAGCTGAAGGAACATACATTCAGTCAGTTTGCCTATTCTGATGATTTTTATTCCTTCGTTTTCGGCAATCCTTTCTGAATTGCACCGCTATTTTTGCACGAAGCTTCCAAAAGAGCTGAAAACCACCATTTGAGAGAGAAACAAGTCCGCGCCAGCACATTTGCAACAGACATGCTGGGATCATTTAGAGTAATCTTGTTAAACGACTGCTGAAGAAGACGTGGTGTGACCCAGGCAATTTCCCTTGATGATTAAACATAAGACGTTTGGTCAACCCCTGCCAGGATCTTTTCCTGATGACCTTTTGCCAGAACTGAGACGCTTAAGTACAGGCATGTAATTCACTTGTTGATTCCTTTAGAAACCTTCGTCTTTGTAGGTGCTTTGTGTAGAATCCGCTTCAAGGATGAACTTTAGAAAGATCTTCCAAAGCGGTCTGAAGATTCCATTTGCAACAGAAGTTGAAACCTTTGAGTATTGAGAACTAGAAGAATGTGCAGGTATGATTTCGAAGATGCATTTTTCGCTCTTGCGTTCTATACCCAAGACCACTACCAATGCTAATCTGACTGACTCTTGGTAGTGCGAACCACTGGGAGAACAATGGACTGTCATGTTACTGACCTGCTACCGAGGATCTCGAAGCCGCATGTAGTGACCAGTCTGGATTTCATCACAACAAGCAGAGTATGTTAAACATGTTTATGCATTGAAGGATAGTACCTTGATTATCATTTCACAGCATAATAACAAGAATTTTTTATATGTTCTCAGAAATGTAAGTTTAAAAACATTTAAAAAGCAACAACATTACAAATAAAATGTTTAAAAGATTTATTCCAATGTTTTTCAAACCTTTTGAACACAAAAATATCAGTGGTAAAATAGTATACAATGTTCTGCAGGTTGCCAACAATGTTTGCCTTGTGGCACTATCTTATGACTTCCATGTTAGTTGTGGCTTATTCTCATCCAGAACATGGTCATAATTTGAAAAAAAAAACACCACAGAGGGGTCTTTTCTTTTATTCAGTCTAAGTTCATTGGTAGACCCATATGACCCTACATACGATCTTGCACGACTCTGCACAAAATGGTTTGATATTTCCTCGATGAGACAATTTTGACATTCTTGAACTTAGAGATAGGGGAGGGTGTAAATGTTTCAATTGGGGTTAAAATTTGGAAAAAGAAAAAACATAAAAACAATTTGAAAAAGTACAGTTTGATATATCTGCCCATGCATAACCATTTTTTCTGAGCAAAGGGGGGCCCATGTATTTTCAGGAGTGAAAAACCTATATTAAAGTTAGTAACCCCTGTTGCTCTTTTACTCTTATGGGCTTTTTGCGAACGCACTAAATTCCACTGGGGCAAGATTCCCATGGGGGGAAGCTTCCCACTCCCCCCTTCACAACTGCAACGAAAGATGAACACTGTATTTTTTTAATTCCTAGGGACCAGGTTTAATGTCCTATACATCATTCCTGAACTTATTTTTTTACAAATATTAACCTGTTAATTTTCCATTTCCTCTCTCAATACTAAGATGACAAATGGCTCAAGATTTGGAATCACAAATCAATGTTGCAAAGAAACCATCAAAACATTTTGTGTCACACTCTTGTGCGGTTCATATGGGCCCTACACAGGTCTGCCAGGTCATATGTTCATGCATTCCCTATCTACATAATTGTTTACAATATATAATTTCAGTCCATTTTTATCCTCCTGCTTGAAAAGCTGGGGATATTGCGAGGGTGCGAATGTCCGTATGTGTATGATATGGTGTATGTATATATGGTGTTCCGTTTGGTTATGTTTTTGGTTAGGTTTTTGTTTTTCACATCTCCTTCGAAAAAGTTTAAGTCCGATTTAAACAGATTTGTGGTTAAGTGCAATAGGGGTTTCCTCATTTGGTGGATTATGTCCCAAAGTCCTGACCAAGGTCAAAGGTCCTCTAGGTCCATGTTCCAGACTGCCATCTTGCCAGTGGGATGATGCAAGTTTTACCGTTGCTGTATGTTTCATTTCTAGTTAATGTTTGTAGTACATCATAGTCTAATGTTACTGGGTCCTAAATATGAGCCCATAAACAAATTTGACCATTTCACTCTTTTGCAGGTGCATCATTTGAGGTAGTAGTGCCTCAACTTGCTTGGAGGAATTAATGCTAACACGCCATTCACCTCTTGCACGGTCAATTGTGTTTATTTAAGAGAATCCGTGCCCTGATCTTCTGTTGCGTAAATGTTTGCAATTCACATTGATGCCAGTTTGGAAGGCATCTCCCCCACAACTGGCCAACCATGGCAAAGTGAATGGAAGAGACGAATGAGGTAACTAATGCAAAACAAAAAAAACTAATGGGAAATTCTGTATTTAATTCCAGCAACTGGAATATGCTTTTCCCGCAGAGGATATCAGCAGAGTCACCAACCAACCACAAGTCTCTGGAACAAACCTGGAAGGCGAAGGCGTGGTTGATGGGAGGTGTGTCGTATATGTTGCTTCCTCAGTTAAAACATGGATGGATGTTTGCTTTTGTTGTAAGGAAATGTAAGAAATACAATTATCAAATCCAATGTTTGCAGTTCTCTAATCAATGTAAGACTTGACATCAATGGGCACTTTATCAATAATTGATACTAAGTTTTCTAATTTAATTTTTCCCTAGCAATTGCTGAAACATGGGACACCCTTGTTAACTTTTAAGGTGTGTTCATACATTAAAATGCTTATCTCAAGAACATTAAAACAAACAACAAAACACCAATAAACAAATTAATATTTAAATATTTGAACTTGCATACTACAACAGTACCAATGAATACTGGGCCTTCTCCGTAAAGTTGTTTCAAAAGCGATTTTTTGTTTTTGCTCGTCCAGGACAAGCTTGTTTTGTGCCCCTTCAGAATGAATGTTTATAATATAAATAACATTATACTTGGAGTCATATGTGTTTTCAAAATGATCCGGACTAGAAGTTGTAACCCCGGTGAAAAGTATCGTATCATTCGGGTTGATTGTGGCATGATCTTGCTTATCGCCATGGATCGCCAGCGCTCAAATCCGTCTTAAAACATATTCCTGCTTTTACAAGAGTGCATATCACATATTTATACATGGCTTTTTTATCAGTCGAATGCTACACAACAACCCCAAGCTTTCTATGATGGTAATCCTGATGTTATAGAGAAGCGTTAGTTGGTGAGCATGTACTTTCATCAAGACAGCAACAATTAAAAAAGGCCGCCATTTCATGACACCAGATTACGTTACTTAGTGTTAAAGTGTTAGGTATTACATAACAAATTCGGATTTGTTCCAAGATCACCCCTGCATTGTTCCATGTTCTTAAAGATATTAAAGTTTAAACAATTTTCAATTATATTCAACTTTGACACTTATCGCAAGGCAACTATTCTCTTCTGCTCATGGCGAGCCAGCAGTTTTTTTTTTTCAGGGGGGCAAAAAGGGGGACAACACAACACACATTTTCAGGGGGGGCAAGCATAAATAGTAGAATTTGTAGTATAGTAATATGGCCTATTACTACTATTTTTCAGGGGGGGCAAGATTCCCCACAGGGGCAGCTGCCCCCCCACCTCTGCTACGTCACTGCTTCTCTGCTGCGATACTACCATTGCAGTTATTTTCATTATACAAAGATACATAATATCCATGCTTCTCCTTCCCTCTGCTATGATTTGCTATGCTGCTGCACTACTCTTGGTCGGTTCTGCTAGTATATATTACACAACCCTCAATTGCAACTTTAGTACTCCCACAATTGCACTACTACAACTACCATCTTATCAAACGAGTTCTTATACTACTATGTGTAATTATTACACAACTACATTCACTACACTACTGCTACTACTACTTGTGCTACTCCTGTTACTACTCCTGCCTACTACTCTGCTGCCTATAAGGACTATTGCTGGAACTACTAACTGCAATTTTGCTAGGCTGCTGCTGCTACGGTTCTGCATGTCTACGTCTAAACTACTACACGATTAAGTCCTCGGTCTACTGATTTGCTGTTGCTCCCTATACTCTATAACAGTAATGCTAACTAGATACTTTCTACAATTACTAGTACTACTAACTGCTGATTTCTAACTTATTTACTCTTGTTCTAACAAACACTACTCCTTCCTTTACTTGCGATAACCATACTATATCATCATAATGCTATGTTTGCTGTTAAATTTAAGATTTTTGGTAATCATATGTGAATATTTTGTGGCAATGTCTTAATCGACCAATTTTGATTTTGTTCTTACACATATTCTGATACCTTTTGTATGTTCGTTTCCATTTCCATTTTTTTTTTCCAGTTTCGAACGAAGGCCTTATTAACATGGAGATGATGTAAATAGCAAAACCTGTGAATACAAGAGGTATGGGGCACCTGACTTTGAATTGCCATGAATACCAAGCTGATTTACATTTTTGACATTTCATCAACATTCCACCCGTGGCCTTTGTTACCACAATTCTGTAAAGACTAACCAAATAGCTCAAAGTGAAGCGATTACAATTTCTTTTTCTGAACAAAGAAAAATTACATTTTCTCTACTTTGTGAAAGAAAGTCATCACATGGCAGTTCAAATCATCTTTGTGCACGCAAAAATTCAAATTTGTCTGTTTCTGACTTTAACACTGTGAACGTGTATTCTTCACACAAGGATGGTAATTTTGTAACTTTTGCATCGTTGACTTGATCAATGACATGTGACTTTGACTGGATGTAAATTAAATCTGTTCAAAATTATCTACTCACATTTTGGAAGGTTATTAGCTCATGATATGGAATTGCTCAGAATTGTAATGAAAACAACAACCGTGTTTATTTTTACTTATTAGTAGAAAATTGCTGAGGTATTGTTAATTGAATTATGGTAGAATCATAGTTTTTATTGTGTTTATGCTGGCCTTCCAATTACAATTGAAGCATTCTAATTTGATGTTTTGACTGTGGTTAACTGTCATTCACTTGTATGTATTTTAAAACTTGGTCTCCATAGCAACATGCTATTAGCTCTATCATCATAGGCAGTTGAATTAGTGTTTATCTTTATAATCATTATTATGTATCCTTATTGAGCTTTTGGAATTACAGATTCCCTAGTGCAACATATTATTCTGTGATCATAAGGAGTAGATTAAATGTTTATTAAATAGCATTATTCTGTGTAATTTATTGACCTGTGGAATAGAAGTGAATCTTCCTGATCGTATTGGGTTTAGATGACTATTGGATCATTGTTTTCAAATATGCTTCACTGTTTTGCCTTCCATTGTGTAACAAGACAAGCTCTGAGCCACTATCTCTTGAGTATTCTATTGAAACAATTCATGGTTCCTGATGTGGCATTTTTTAGAAATTGTGTTTTTATTTAAAAAACATAAAAAGCTTACAGCTTTTTTTGATAAATGTATTTTTATGTGGCCTCTAATCCCTTATATAAGAAGATAAACAGGAGTTATTGAAAATTGCTGTGATAATTTTGGAAATGCCGCTATGGCTCTGATCCCTACAAATGAATTAATAATGCTGTTGGTAACTAACTTTTCATATTATATCACAACTTAGTGGCTCTCTTTTGTGATGTTTTTTTCAAGTATGTCCTGTGATGTAATCTGAATTCTTTGTTGCTGGCACACTTCAAACACTTAGGCCTACATAAAAATATTTAAAAAATTTTTCTTTCATTTTGTAGGTGCAGGTTATCTGTAGATTGTCAGGGTAATAGGTTTTGTCATTCAATATATCAAGGATATTTATTTCATAGACTGATTATTTCCGGCAATAGATATTGGAAACGTTTGCAACAGCAACAGTATACAATATAACTGGTAAAAATGTACAAATTATATTTGCAGTGTGTACAAAATTGTAGATACCTGTAAATATGTCAAACGGTATTGTCTGATCAGATTGAATCATAAAATGCGCTGATTTGTAGACGTCATCATTTTTTTTAAATTTTTGTAAGAGCAGGTTTATACTGGATAAATGTCATTGCACTAAGATGCCTTTCAATATAGTAAAGTATATTTAGTACTTTCCATCATTACTGATATTTCCGGCAATAGAATATTGGAAACATTTTGGTAAAAAAGCAAGCAACAGCATATTTGTAATACAAGATAACTGTCAAATTTTTCAACAATTAAATTCGCAGCATGTACAAAAGTGTAGATAACTGGGTCAAATGTTATGATCAAATGCTCCGATTCTGTAGACGTCGGCCTTTTTAATGGTCATGCGTTCCAATTGGAAAGACCTTATGTTGACAAGATATGATTTGTGTGTCCATGCCGTCTTTCTTATGTGTGTGTCTGTGTGTCAGCATGTCGTATACAACTTTTGGTTGACGACTATTTTCACCACCATTTTTTTTTTTTTTTTTTTTTTTTTTTTTTAATTTTTCTAGGAGCAAGTTATTTCAATGAATGTCATTGCCCTAAGAGTTAACATTTCAATACAGTATAATGATATTTTATTCCATCATGACTGCTTTTTTTATTATTTTTTTTTTTTTTCCTGCAGTAGATATATGGAAACGTTGGGAACAGCAGCATATATGTATTACAAACAGACAAATTTAAATTATATTTTTGCAGCATGTACAAAATTGTAGAATATTTGTAAATATGATTAAAAAAAAAACCGGTATTAAATGATAAATGTTTCCTATTGTGTAACATCGGGCTTTTGCCTTGATTTTACACATTAGGAAATGTTCTGTTAAGGTGAATTTTGGAAATAGCCTTTTTAGTAAAATGATTCTTTTTAGTAGTTGGATTGAAAAGTTGAACAGTGTTTTGTCTGAAGTAAAGACCTCATGTATGTTTGCCATTAAAGAATTGCATTCCTTACATTTTAGAGACCACTAGACCTGTTTTGCTTCTGGCAAAATTACCTAAAAAAAACCCGGTGGTTTTGGTAAAAAATGTTATTGTTTGTATCATATTTTGTAAATATTTCACATGTCTGTATCAATAAAATGTTTCCAATATATTGATGATTAGCTTTAAATTTAAAAAGCTCATATATATGCTTATGTATATGACACCTTTGGTAATATATTGCAAATTGAGATTACATTTGATTTACCAAATGATAAATATCAAATCAACAAAATTTGTGTATAATATATATTTATTGTTAGATTTAAAAACTTCAGTTCATGCATAAATACACACTCATAACAAAAGTGAAAGAGATAGAGAGAAATATAACAAGTGACAAATAGCTTCATCTTTTGTTAAGTTGAAGTCCAGTCACTGTTTTTATTAAATCTAGTAGTCTTTTTAAAAAAAGTGATCAGAGTGAAATAAATAAAATAGGATGACATGTCAAAAGGTATACCTAGTCAGTGTTTGTGATGTATCTCGCGTTTGCCAGATTATCAGTCATATTGAAAATGATCTTTATACTTTGTCATATAGTGGAAGGCAAATTGTGCATTGTTGGTCTATAATGTTGTAAATTCATGACACTACAAGTCCCCTCTGCTATCAGTTTTTTGTGTTTTATATTTTTTCATATATGTTAGAAAGGTACCATGTTTCAGTGAAGATTCTTTTAAGAACAAATTTATTTAGATATGTATGTATTAATGTATGTTTATTCACATAGAATAAATAGATTCTTTGAATAGGCTAGCTAACTTTTGAAAGGAGCAGTGAAAAACATGGGATTACTGCCCTTCAGAGTAACAGGTTTATACAGGGGGATATGGCTTTTTATTACTAATGACTTGCGACTGAGCCTAAACTATGATCAATCTCAGCATAACCTATGTGCTCAAGATTTAGAGGTGTACAAGATTTAGAATTCAAGCAAAGGTATGTCAAATGTTGAATTCATGATCTTGAATTCCTGTTCGTCTTAGTATCAAGAAGTTTTCCTTAATGATTACTTTAATGGATTATGTTAATGTCTTCCTTCTCATGTTCTACATGTGTTTGCAATGGAAAGAAAAAAAATTCCTTCATGAGTACAAAAATGTTGACCAATTGTTTTTTATTGCTTTCTGGAGTACTTTTAAGTACTTAAAACAAGCTTAAAAGCTTGTTTAAAGTAGATGCATTATAGCTGTGTCTTGTAGGAATTAGTTTTTGTAATTGACTGAAAATGTAAATATTACGTACTGTAAGCATAGTCAACTTTGAGCATGTAATGCTCCTTTTGAGGGAATATTAAGATTAACTGAAGCAACATTTTCCTCTTGTGATGAGGGTTTAAGTTGCTTAATTGAAAACATCTCTATTCATTTTAATAATATTCTCAATGACGTAATGTGTTTATGAACAGATCTGAATTTTGTCCAATTGTTTAGGTATAAATTGTATACAATGCACCACACCATGAGGTTCCAAATCTATATTTCAACATTTGTCTAGCGTTATTTCTTGTTCTGTACTATTTTTGGACTATTTTCTCACTGGTGAACACATCAAGACAGACTGAAACTTTCATGCTTATTCTATAAGATAATTACATGTATAAGTGACTACACACGAAAATCCAGAAACAAAATTACAAAAATCAATTAAGTTTAACCATTAAGGTTCATTCATACTTAATTTTATCTGCATCGGTGTGCGTTGCATTGACCCAGGTGCAATCTACCCAAACTGCATCATGGTACCACAAAAAAGTTTTAAGTGGATTTGCAGCGAAGTTGCATTGAATTGCGGGAGGTGATCAATATGTTGACCATGCAATGCATGATGCAGGGAGGTATGAACGAACTTAAATTTGAGTAATTTTTTATCTTATAGCAAACATAACATGCTTTGTCAACAACAACAAAATAGGATATTGAAAATGTAGCATAAGACAAGCATAGATCCTGAAATTTGAAACTTTGCTATTTTGTTTACCAATTTTAAGTTTAAAAAAAATATATTGTGGTGTGGTGCATGTATTGCATGAGGTATTCACAATGGATTTATGGATACTTATAGCTGTTGTATAGATGATGTGACCTATGACGTCACTTGTTGACATTCAGGACGTCCTCTGTTGTTTTCTGGCAGGCAAAATATTACAGTAGGTTCTGTGACAGACCACATAAAATCTGGTTATAAATTACTGGCAGAATCTTTCATGATCTAAATTGGTCACAAAAAAGCAGGCCCTGGTAGGCCTTAGCTTATTATGCTGATAAGAAAGGTAATATTATTTTAATTTCGAAACAAAGTTCCGCAAAAAAACAGACATTTCCAGGCAAAGTATAGGTGCTTTTGCCTGCCAGTTTTATCTCTCACAACAGGGGGGCACATAAACATAAACAAATGTCACATCATCTATATTTTCTAAGTCATGTAAATGAATGCTCTAGATCTTCAGAAAATCGTAAAAATGTTGGGTAGCAATCTATTGCATTTTTTATTAGATTAAAACTTTTGGGGCGTAAAGTAATTAAGAAAAAGTAAGAACAATGAAATCTGTAGATCTCAAGATTGCCGGTCATGTGTTAGGTGGGTTGGGAGAGCTTGTGAACAAAAAATCTGAATACTGCTCACTGTCTTGCAGCATCAACACAACACAAAATAGTTTTTAGACTTTAAAGAAATTGCTTTAGCCGGTTACAAGATACAATATTGCTTATAAAGCAACTGGTCTAGTTACCAAAATGTTGAGCAAAACACCGCTTAGTGGATGATTTACCAAAATGTTGAGCAAAACACCGCTTAGTGGATGATTTACCATTACAAGTAAATGGCATTTCTAAAAAGAATTGAAATTAAGGTGGTTATATTGGTTTAATTGAAAATGTTAATACATACTGTGGTACGTCTTTGACATGATGCCTGAATGGCAATGTTTGCCAATTTTAGATGTTTTGCTGTAAGTGCAAGAATGTGTATTATGTAAAAATCTCAATTGGTTATATATGATAAAAGTGACAATTTGGAAAAAGAGTTTCTCTATTGTAGACTTTTTATAAGTGTAGAAGTTGACACTGAAAGGTCACATGCAGGTAAGGTACGGTTTTGAACTGGTTAAATGTCAATTAAGTGCTTGTAGCTTGGAACATGGTAGCAGTGGGTCACCTGAGAAATTGTGGAATTTCATGTGCTCAAGAAAAGTAGAAATAATATATGTGCCTGTACCGCATAACTTTGCCTTTGAATACGACAAGTGAAATTGTGCAATTTTATTTCATGTCCTATACTTGATATGCAGTGAGGTTGCTACAATGTGAAAATGTAAATACCATATATTCAGCAGCATGTAGATGGTTTTGTTAGGTAAAGTGGTATGTTGTTTAAAATTCAATGTCTTAAAACTTTTCTGTTTACTTCAAATGTACATATTCTGTAAAATGCCAACTGTTTTGAATGTATACAGTGTGCGAGTAAGTTTGAATAATGAAGAGAAGAGGAAGGGAAAAGCAAGTACTATATATTTCCTAGTTGTAAATAACTAGTAGGAGTAGTAGTAGGAATCAAAGTAGTTTAATAGAGGAATGTTGCCAATTTGAAAGATAAGCAATACCAAACGTGTTCACTTACATGCACAATGGTAGAAATTGATATTTATGACAAATTTTGTGCTTTTCTATCTGTCATTGATAGATGGCAAGGAATTGTCATAAATATAGACTGTAAATACAAGAAATCTGTTCAAAGGCTTTCCAACATGCATTTGCCTTGGTTCTCAATATATGTAATATGTGGTTCCTTTTGTCTAGTGTACATAGCAAATTGTTAAATGTTAAAATGTACAGTGAAACTTTTGAGGAATTCAGTGATTTGCAATAATGGTATAATGTACTATACTAGATTAAGATTATGGTTTCAAACAATATGCATGATGTTGCAATATGGTAAGAATATTCTGGACTGATTATCATTGTAAATATAGGTAGTTTGACTGATCTGCTGATCCAGTGGCGAAGTGTGATGAGAGAGATTCAAGTCATAAATTTGAAAATTTATATTTGAAAAATTGCAACAAATACAACCAGTGTTTTCACATCAGATGCCCATCATTCAGATGACTAATGCTATGCCCCAGAACCAAGTGATTGATAAATGTATATAATGTGCATTGTACATAACCATGTATTTACAATTCTGCATAAAACAATGGAGATAGACATACTTGTAAAAAAACATAGTAAGGGAGAAACAGCGATTGTAATCTGAAACATCAGAAAAAAATCATCAAAATTTATATTTTTTAATTCCTGTTACTGGCGTGCATATTGCGAGCAAAACCTGCAAGTGTAGACAAGGCAGACTTTTTATCCGATATGTAATTTCGATACGTGCGTATCAAAATTCCGACTTGAGATCAAAAACCTTTCCCTGTGAATATACAAGATTTATATGTGGTTAAATGTGCACCATGACCTGAACAGTTGACCTCAAGCACAACCATTATTGATCTTTGTGATTCTGTTCAAGTGTAAACCACAATCACGTTTTAGTGTAAATTTTGAGACTCCATCGCTGATTCGTATCTTTGCGGGAGACGGTATGGACAAATTTCCTGAAAAATTCAGTTTTCACCATTTGTTTAGTTCTCACATTACAGTAGTTATTAGAATCATGGCATCTATTATTTGATTGTCAGCAAAATGCATTTCACACCTTTGATTCTTCACAATGTCGCTGCTTATCCTTTTAAGAGGTACATAATTCAGATGACTAATATTGCCAATGCCCCTGCAGAACCAAGCGATTGATATATGTATATAAGCGCCTTGTAATAACATTGAATCTTACATTATGGCTAAAACAAACACTACAATTGAGATAGACTACTGTAAGTAAAATAGTTAGATTACCTAATAATGATAATAATTTTTAAAATAATATGTGGACATTTTATGTTGCTCGTGCAGTTAAGCATAGGCATTGCATATAGTTAAGCATGGCAAGGCCAGTACCACAGCACAGAGCTATATAGTTCAATATTAGATTGACATGGGCAGGTAGCTTTCATGAGGAGTGGCGGGATGTTGCTTAATTCTGCATATCAAGTAGAATTGTGTGCCGTGGACTACTTGATATTCCAACATAGTTATTTACATGGAGATCTTTAGTTCCTTATGTAATAGTAATAAGGGACTCAGTTAAGTAGTTTGTACAAGGTTTTAAGCTTAGCAGTAGTCTGTAGTCATCATAATAAACAATCTTGAAAGGGAATATTTGCATTCTATATTTTCAAATATTTGAGCCTATTACTATGGCGAGTGCATTCAACTAAATTACTTGATGATGCATGCAATAGAGAATACAAAGTTATGCATCCTACCGCATAGACGTAGTGAAATTTGATGTATGGAAATAAATTTATGGGGCACTTTTCAAATCCTGTTTGTGAATAGTATTTGATGTTAATATGAAATATTGTGATAATTCATTTGTCGTATTGAAGGCAAGGTGCACATGTACACTACTTGGTTGGATGTTAAGAAAATCTGAATTGTATTATAACTTCAGCGTTAAGGTGTTAAATCAACATTTATTGCATTAGAAGTGTTATTTAAAACTGCTACAATAGTTTATGGTAACACCTTAGCACTATCAACACTAGAAGGTTATGGAATAATATAGTAGATGCTGTGTAGAGGGTAAATTGCACCAATATAAGCATGTCTATAATGTTTGATTACCGATGTTTAAACAGTTAAAGGCACATCAGTGATTTACCTAAAGTATAAAATCCCCAAAATCATCAAAAATCAAATTTTTGCATGTATATAACAAAGCACGGTAACCTAAAATACACTGCAATGATTAAGACCAGAAGCAAACCTATTCAAGCACAAAATCGGATACTTTTGTCATAACTGTCCGAACAGACACTTACTTCAAATGATGGAGAGTCATATCTTGAAAACAATGCCATTTCTCCTTTTCTGGAAAAACGTTCAGTGAAAAAATAACTTATGAGAATTCACAGACTATCCTTCAATTTTAAGCTATTCCGGCACATTTCAAATATTTTTACTCGGTGTTTCAGTGGGAATCACTGTAGTGTCTTTAATATGGGTCACAGGAGGGTTAAAAACAAATAATAAACTCAATATGTGACATAGATATTTAAAGTGCATTTTGTGATCCTAGCGTTTATTTCTTATAATTATCAAGATATCCTTCACAAGCGGTCATTTCCAAAAGTTCAGTGACGCTGATGGTGTGTTTTGATTTTGCCAGCAAATGTTGCATGGCCACTGATCCATGAGAGACTGTGAAGAATGTGAATTTATTCTCGAGTAAATCGAATGTGCACACACTCTATTTGGTAAATGGTGTCTGGATGAAAAAATTAATATATATTGTTTAGGCAAGTGGGGACAAGGCGATCACAAAATGCCTTATGTCCATTTTTTAAGTGTTGCATAATTGTTTTGGAGTGTTAAAGGGGTAACCACTTGCACAAAAACACTCAAATAATAACTGGGAAGATCTGCATTCCTATTAAAGTAGCTTAGGAATCTAAAAAATAGACAATAGTAGTAGGGGAAGGCTTTTTTAAGAAGAGTGTAATAGAAGTACATGAAGCCACATCTCACAGGTGCTATTATGTACATAGTGAGTCTGTAGTTACCCACTTTGCACACGTACCATAACACGTCTTTCAGGGTGCTGATACTATGCATATATTTGCTCGTAACCCCAGGAAGACAATTGAAATCATTGACTGGATGAAAATAAATGGTTAATAATTACAAAAATACCAAGTTTGGTATTCTGAGATGAAACTGTGCAGGAGCGCAGGTGGTGAGTATTGCTATTAGGCAATAGAGCCAAATGCTGTAAACGATTTTTGAAAAGGAACAAAAATTAAGAGAATTAACGATGAGCTGTAAGTTTTGTCACTCTTGCGGATGACAACTGTTATATAGCTGATATCTGTACTACTACCAAAAATAGATGCGGTCTGCTGTATGGCTATGTGTTTGGTCTGCTGTGACATTGGAGGCTGTCTTAGCAGAACGTAGGGGAGGGCCGTCTGACCTTGTTTTGCAGGGTCAAGGTCATCTAGAGGTCAATTTGCATAGAATGCCTTATGACCTTCCCAAATTTGGTCAAAAGGAATGTGACATGAGCACAGAACAAATATGAGGTCAACAGTCACACAATAGGTCAAAAGGTAATTAGAAATTGGGGCATTTTTAATATGCAGTGCTAAACTTTTTAAAGATCTTTTCAAGGTCAGAAGAGGTCATCTAAGGTTAAATCAGTCAAAATTGTTATGATCAGAGAAATGGTGAATTTCTGAAGAAACATTCATGCCAAAGTTTAAAGGTATTTTGAGGTATTAAAGGTCATCTATGTTCAAATTGGTCAAAATGCTGGTTAACACCAATTACATTCTCGGGCTGACACGCATATACAATTGCTGAATTGATTAATGGAGGATATGCATCATAGGTTTTGCTTAAATGGTATGCATAGAATACTGAGTGGCACTGATTTTTCAGTTTTAATATAATGAGAGTGAAACCAACAGTTTGAGGAAGGTTTTGTATTGTGAGCATTGAATTTTGGGTGTGGTAAGAGGATGACTGTTTGAAAACCCTTCACTATTGTAGTTCTGGTTAGTATTTTCTTGTATTGTGGCCAACCAGATTACTGTTCAAGGACTGCTGCATAGCGCATCGCTGTTACATAGAAATTTGAAAATGAGAGATGTTTGCTGGCCACTTTGAAGTAAAATGGACTTAGAAAGTAAAAAACTCTTTTTGATAGTTCAGTCATTACACCAAGTGTTAAATTGACCCATGATAAAAAAGAAATGAATAAATTGACAATTGATTCCAAGTTTTGCCCTGGGTCATTATACAACATCATTAGCTTGCCACGTGCACAAGTCATAAAAAGGAACACCACAGAACCAACTACCAATCTGTCTTCAGAATCGCATGTTACCTGTACGCCACACCTTTTCTCAATCCGATGCAGGTTGATATCGAAGCTAAGTAACCCTTGGTTCACTCGTTTCATTCAATCTTAATGATGGCAAGGCAAATATTCAATTGGGAATGTTGATTTTGTACTATTGTGAGCCAGTATAAGGTATCATTCCAAAAATTATCCCCAGTAATATTCTAAATTAGTATTAGCCACAAGGTTGATAACTTTTACTTATCTATTGGATCACTTAATATCACTTATACGTCTGGATTATAATGTTAGTGGAGCTTATTCCAGTGTAATCATGTTGGTGCACAGAGGTGTTTGAAGAGTGAATTTAAAAAACAGTGCTAACACTAAATAATGGAAATGTAGGACTTTTGTGCTTCTCATACAGGCTGATCTTATAGAATGATGTTTTATTCATATTCCTTATATGCCTAAATGATAGGTAGTAACAATGAACATGTCAGGAGAGATTAATGGCAAAAGGGATAGGTTCTCCCAACAATGCATTTCTCCAATACAATGGTGCACTGATTGTCACATGTACATTATAGTGGCCAAAAGTACTTATATTGCAAGATCGGTGAGTTCTGTTAATTAGGCATTTCTGTCACTATAATTAATATGATAAGCAGTGCTAAATTGCATTTTGGAAGAATTGCATTCTGGGAAGAACACTATACTCTTATATGCATGATCAGTGGAAAAGGTCATTTTGAAACATATTCACAAAATAATTATGCTCAGATGACCTTTGATGAGTGAATCATCCGATGGTTAGAAATACGATGTCAAAGGTCAGCCAGGGTCATTTCAGGTCATTATATAGTGATATAGTGTTTTATCTTCTCGAGTCACTGACGATGAACAGGACATAATTATAAAGGGGGTGCAAATATATACATGCACATGCAAATTAAAATAAATTTCAGGTAAGTCAAGTTAGAGGTCATTTTAGTGAGGTGGCACTATTCTCAATGGACGGGCAGAAATGAGGCCTTACAGCTCGCCGTTAAATTGCAATGGAGGATTCTAATTACAAAAACCGCTCTTTTATGACAAATAACCAATTTTGAGTAGTAACTATTCGCAGGTATAGTTCACAGTGGCCGTAGCCAGGTGGGGGCAAAGGGGGGGGGGGCCAGAGTGGCCCCTCTGAAACAAATTTTGAGGGTAAATCGGAAATAAAACAGGATATTCATGTTAAATCGGCCCCTTCTGATTCTTTTGCCCTGCGACCTGGAAATTTTTGCTTGTGATCTGGAAATTTTTGCACCTACCGGGAAATTGCCCCCTTGGAAACATGGAATGCTACGCACCTGAAGCTGTTTACGTTAACATATTACAACACCACTACACAAAAGTTTGGGGTGGGGGCAGGACATGGCCTGCTCGATTTGGGATTTCACAAACAGTAATTTATTGAATTTTAAGGCATTTTCTACAGCAGGCCTCGGTCCCAGCGACATTACAAATCACCTCTTAAACCTTAGTTTTGATAATAAAATCTTAGAATATATGATATACTAAGATGTATTGAACTAATGTTTAAGAGGAGATTTTGTAATGCCACTGACACAGAGACTGCCATAGCAATTGCACGTAGCAGTTCCACCAAATTACGTTTGGAAATCCCCAATGGGCAATCGAGCAAGTTGTGTCCACGACCCCCCCCCCCCCCAAGGTTTAACTAAGGTTAAGAGGAGATTTTGTAATGTAACGGAGGCAACGACTGGCATAGTAAATGCACATAGCAAGTTCCACAAAATACCGTTTGGAAATCCCCAATGGCCAAATCGAGCAATGGTGTCCCACGACCCCCCCGCGCCATTTGTGACGGAGGTCAAAGTCACATTCAAAGGTCATTGAGGTCAAGCTGAAAAAGGCTGAAATTGTAAAATGACATGAATTGAAAATTGCAAGTTCAATTGGAACCAACTTGTTATGGATATTACAACCCAAACCCTCATTTGTTATTATTAGGTCAAAGGTCTCATGTCAAGGTCAACGGTCAAAAGGTCCTTAGGTCTATTAAAACTATTTTAAGATTATAAGCTGAAAAATTTACCTCAATTGAAAAAATTGGCATATCAATAAAACTGGTTTATGGATATTGACATGAAAACCCTGAATTTGTTTATGAGGTCAAAGATCA
>JAMKCH010032438.1:0-46136 GCA_023653785.1 Ophioderma brevispina
CTTCTTTTTAAAATCAAATTTATCCGAGATGCATATGGGATAACGTAATATACAAGGCACAAAAAACAGGGGAAACCAACTTATTTGAGGTTCAATGTAAAAATGATAGGAAGATGGGTGTTCATAACTTCTGTTTGTTCCATGATGGTTGATATGTAAGCTAATAAAAAATGTATGATAAAGAAATTTTTTGTGCGATTGTTGTTTTTACAATTTTTCAAATTGGAAGTGGAGTCACTTTTTTGATAGCCACATACCCGGTAACATTTCTATCGATGCAGGACGCGTCAACTGCCCTCCAATGGGAACCAGCCGAAAGGCAAAGGGCACTATGAGAGTCAGCGGTGGCAGAAGGGTTTTGAAAGTGGGGAACCTAATAGGTAGCCAGCGGAGAGTTCAAAAGGCGCGATCCAGTTGCCGCCTTATGGACAGCGCCCCTGGTGGGGTGCAGGGGTGCAGTTTTAAAATGGGTTTGTTAACATTCTGGCGTGCTTATGCATTTTCATCAAGGCTTTCGCTTTATTTTTTATTTTGCTACAGTACCTTTAGTTCCTGTACATAAACTCCTGATCATTGACACGATTGCTATGTGCCTCGCTCGCCCCTCAAACACGCGCCAAGGTGGGTTAAGAAGCTTCACTTCGACTACAGCACTTCTTCAACTTGCTTCCTTTGTCTTTTCGTTATTGTGGTCGACTACGTCTTGCACCGGACAAGCATAACTATGAGCTACCATTAATGATCTCACAATTGGCAGAAGATCTGGGAATCAAACAAAAGCACTTAAAAAACTCAACGATGCTGACGATTTTCATTGACCGCAGAACTGATATTATCTGCCCAAGATCTTTTCACTGCAATTTGAGAGCCAAGCTGATCCCTAACGTGGAACAATGCTGAATGCACAAAAGAATAGATCTTCTCCTTATCTTGTGCATGAATGGCACAACTGCCAAAGAAAGCTAATGAAGTAGGACATTTTAAAAATAGCTGGGCCCCCGTGTACTTAATACAAGAAAGGACGTGTTGACAAGGAAAAGCATGGAGTGCATGCATTAAGCTTGCTATCATATGGACGTCCGACGTCACTCAAGGACCTAAAGTTGCCTTCTTCAGGGCCTCTGTGGAAAGGTCCTTACTGTATGGCGCAGAGACTGATGAAGGAGGCACAGACCAGGCACTCATGCGAGTTCAAATATTTCCTGGTAAGTAGTAACATCCTAACAAACATCTACGATGATTGATGACATAGGCTTTGAACCTCCAGGGGCCTGTCCATCTACAACAAACTGTGGCACAGAGGAGAGCAAAGTTCGCATTGCTTGTCGAGGCAAAACCAGATAAATATCAGCCTGACTTGATTGTCACCATCTGGTCAGGGAAAATTTACTGTCAAATTTGGTTTACATAAACATAAAATTGGTAACATGTACAAGGTCCTTGGTAAAAAGGATTAAAAGTCATAGTTTGCATGCTGCTGCTAGCTGCGGCTGATGATGATATGATGAGATGATGATATGATGATGCACGACGATGGTGACTGATAAATCATGTGTGTTTTTCTGTTTGCAGGTGGTCACTCGCACATCCTTCGGGATTTCTAATATTTGGATGGGGAATATGAAGTTGCAGGAGTCGTTATTGAGCATGATGAGAGTAAATATTGACATGTCTTCAAAAATGCAACAATAAAACGGACACTAGTTGTCCTCGCGCTTTGTGTCCTCATGGCAAACAGGTCATTATAAAAGCAATAGGCATTTTCAAGCTCCCAGCCCTTTGTCCTTTGTGGGGTGGAAGACTTCTACACTGAACACAATTACCCGGGGCATTTCCAAAATTTTCCAGTTGTTATACAGCATAATACTAAAGATCCAATACTCGAACGTAGTATCGTTCCACAAAGATGAAAGGCAAATTTTTGCCGACAGAATTCTGTTAATATGGTGGCGATGCACCCCACACCCCCTCTAAGAACGGCTCCTGCTTCACATGTTACCGCATCTATAGTTTATACCCACTAACCTGGCTGCCGTAAGGATAAAAAATCTTGGGGTGGACTACTTTCTGCATGAACTACTGAAAAAATGCTTTAAACTGTCTGCAAATGCATACTAGTTAATAATAATAATATAATTATTGGCTTTTATAAAGCGCCATTTCATCAAGATACAAGCGCTGTTTGCTATTATTATTACGCTTGCGTCATGAATCGTCGCAATCATTTCGCTCATCTAGGCCGGCAGCTGGCCAAGCGCCCAATCCTATTCAGCACTTAGATGGTAATATTCCCCATAACAGCTCCCAAATATCCCTTTGGTCGACGAAGCCAAGTGGAGGTAAAGTGCCTTGCCCAAGTGCACCCACATTGGCCGCAGCGGGGCTCGAACCCACAACCATTGGCTCATGAATGAGAGCCGGCAGTCATATCCACTGGACCACATGTGGCCTTTTAAAAAGTGATGGAAGTTCATGATTGACATGTAGACTGGTAAAAAAAAAAAAAAAAAAAAAAAAAAAAAAAAAAAAAAAAAAAAAAAAAAAAAAAAAAAAAAAATATTTTCTCAAACTCAGTGGCATTTGGACAGTGAATTTGTGCACTTTTACTGCGTCGCAATCATCAATTTCACACATCGATTAGCCCATTACTCATCTTAGCGACTAATAGAATCTTGTGTTTTTCCGGTTCTGCTGACGTCGGGCGAGTTGGTGATTCTGTAACTAAAATATTTTCTGGCCATCATAATGTTCAAATTGGTTATTTTAGCTTGTACTTTGGTGTGGGTATTGTTGTGCGATATCCTCTGTGAGAGTTCTAAATGGGACAGAAACTTTCAAAGTTGCCATTTTCCCCAAGACTATACTGTGTATAATTGAGTTAGTGGAATTGCGAACACATAGGAGGACGCTGTAATCAGGACCAGGGGATTGCCAGCTGAACAGGGGCCTCGTTTTTAGTTACGCATTTTCAGTGTGATTTATGTTTTATCCCAGTTCGCTCTGATCCCAAAGACTGCGGGGCAGTCTACTAAATATTAACGTAACCTTCAATCTGTTTTCTTTTAATGTCACAGCTACCACGAATGTTTGCCGATGCACAGGTTAGGTCGGCAATTGTGGTGCTGTAAGCCTACAAGCGTCCGATTACAGACACCACGGCAACCGATATACATAAAAATGTCGATTGTGGAGAAGCTCTTTCTAGTGGTGAGGAATCACAATCGCCTGTGTATAGGTCTTGTCCAAAAAGTACCTATGGAAACCTTGTCTTCATTACTAAAGATACAGCAAGCGCCATGGAGTTATGTGACGTTACCATTTTCGGTCGTAGACGTAAGTTGATGTTACACTTAAAATGAATAAGATAATAAGATGATGATTTGTGTAGTATTTCCTGTCGTCCACGACAATCAAAGCATGTTTTTTTATTATTTATTTATTTCAGGGAATCCCAATCAGTAAAAAAACCTGCTATAACAGAGGCCATGTGAGAACAATAAATTATACATACATACGTACATTCATAAAAACATTAAACATTACAATCAAATCAAAGAAATATAATAATCAGATACTTTACATTTAAAAACTTTGTCGGTGTAGGTCAGTGACCTTAAATTAACAGGAAGTTGATTCCAAACAGAAACCCCACGATGGTGAAAGTTCTTTGCCCAGCCTGTGTACTGGCATTATATTGTTTAAGACAACCTCCTATACTGGATCGAGTAGCATAGGAATGGTGCTCATTTAGAGTAGAAATTTTTTCGGTTAAATAGCACGGAGCATCACCTTTTAAACACTGTGCGGTATCAACATTAGATCTTACATCAAGGGTCTTCCATCCCAAATTACGAAACATATCAAGCACACGTGCTCTTGGGTCTTCATTCAATACCACACGACCAAGTTTTTTTTTATTATTATTTTTTGTTGCAGCATGAATCACATGACAGACAGTACAATACAATATCAATTATAATCACCGAAATATTTAACAGTTACGCAAAATTTTCATGTGAGACCATTTTGCAAAATGGCCAGAGTTCATATACATTCAATTATCAAACAGGTTTTTCCACTGATGCCAACGCTTGTCAAATATATTTTGTTTAAACTCCTCTGTAAACATAAAGCTTTCAATATCCAGGTATTTCTTAACCTCATTCTTAGCAGCTTGCAAACAAGGTAGAATTATGTTCACCCTACATCTATAGATGAAAAATTTCAGAATCAGCAAAATGGTATTAAAAATATCTTGCCTTTCCCAATTGCCAAACAGGATTAAAGTTTTATACAGAACCAAATGCACATGTGCTCTTGGATCTTCATTCAATACCACACGAGCAAGTTTGTTAAATAGAACCTGGAGCTTAGTTTTATAACACTGGAACAGTTATACCACACCACATTACAATAATAGATACCTTTTTAGAATAACATTTTCTGATGTTACATCAATGAAAATGCATTACACGCAGCAGAAGAATA
Source organism: Ophioderma brevispina (assembly GCA_023653785.1). Lineage (NCBI taxonomy): Eukaryota > Metazoa > Echinodermata > Ophiuroidea > Amphilepidida > Ophiodermatidae > Ophioderma > Ophioderma brevispina. The sequence continues at coordinate 4,489 of JAMKCH010032438.1, forward strand.
TGGTCGCTTTGGCTCGCCATAGCTTTCCTTGCGCTTTATTCCTCTTTTCAAATGCTCACTCACCCGGCGCTTTGTTCTTTGTTATGCATAGCGTTCTTGGTAACCAATCTTCGCCGGCTTTTGTATCTCTCATCTTACAATCGTCATTAGGCTTCTGTCAGCGTAGATGTAAGAGGTGTGGTTGATATTGCAGAAAATTCTACCCACCCACCACACCCTCAAGTTTTGAGGTCTTATAAGTGCTTTGTTTGGCGAATGTGTTACCAATTTTACTCAAATTATACTCAATTTCATGATTTTGACAGCCATAATGAGGCCATGATTTAATTTTATGTTAATGAATGATATTAGTCCAATCTAATGTTGCTAAATATTAATTATGCAGCTGCTGTTATCTAATGATTTTCAATTTTCCAGTGTGGTTACTTATTTCAAATTATATAATGTCATATTGTATTTGCCTTTGTACATGTACATTTAGATTTTGTCCTATTAATTCTATTGTATGACAGGCAGGAATGTTAGGAACATGTGGCAATTTGTATGTGTGTGTTGACTTGCAGATAGGTTATTTGTAAGGATGGTTAGGGATAATTCATTTCCGACAAAAGAACAAGCTTATGTAATTCTATTATGTTGTGTTGATTTGCAGATAGATCATTTGCAGAGATGTCCAGAGAAAATTATTTTCTGGTTTCTGTATTTTTGGGGTTTTGGCCTTCCCGATAATTATTAGGTAGAGGTAGCTGTGGAGGAAAACTTGTTCTCTGCCAATTTCAAAACCTTTGACCAATTGGTAGTAATGCAAATAAACGTGCTACGCTTGACAGTGAGGCACTAAATGGCACGATTTTGTGTAATCTCATATTCTTCTGTCCAAGGGTAAATATTAATAATATGGGTATTCCATTTCAGTTGTGGATCGAACCAAACACCAAGATATTTATATGAATTTACCATTTCAATGATATTATCACAAATTGATAAACGAACGTTATTGAACTTATCAATACAATGATTGGTGCCACATAATATGTACTTAGTCTTAGAAATATTCGGAGATAACGCATTCTTATATAACCACTCTTCAACTTCAGAAAGATTCTCATTAAGCACCTTACACATTTCTATCTCATTATCGCAAGCATACATCAGAGCCGTATCGTCAGCATAAAGAGTAGTTTTGCATGATAGAATGGACAGCAAATCATTAACAAAAATACAAAAGAGCAACGGGCCAAGGATCGAGCCCTGCAGGACACCAATGGTGATGAATTTCTTATCAGATGACACACCATTCAACACAGTTGTTTGTTTTCGCCCATTTAAATATGAAATAAACCATTTCAACTCATTGTTACGCACAGCAATGTCATGAAGTTTCTTTAGTAATAAATTGTGATTAACAGAATCAAAAGCTTTACGGAGATCAAGAAAAATAATACCAGTGGCTTTGTTTACTATCCATGGCTTTCAAAATATAATCTGTTACATCGAGAATGGTGGTTTGTGTTGAATGGCTGGGTCTGAAACTAGATTACTCTCTAACCAGAATATTATGACGTTGCAAAAAAGTATACAATGCATCATGAACAAATCTCTCCAGAATTTTTGATATGATCGGCAGTACAGATATTAGGCGGGAATTATTTAAGTCGTCTTTATCACCACCTTTATGAATAGGCGTCACTCGAGCTTCTTTCCATTCATCATGTACAATACCCATTTCAAGAGACATATTACAAATATTAGCAAGTGGATTTGATATGTACGGTTCCGCTAACTTTAGAAGATTTGATGGAATATCATCCACTCCAGTGGCTTTTTTATTAGAGATCGAACTCAATTGCTTAGAATCACTTGTTATCCTTGTGAACTTAAAATCAGTACTATTAGCACCATATACAGTATTATTCTGGTGAGTATCCAATTTGCTCATGTTCAAGTCAGAAAAATTCACATTACAATCTGTATTAGTACGGCTAACACTATGACCAACGGTACAAAATGATCGTTCATGCTGTTAACATAAGTGATATTTTCTTTATTATCATTAATACCAGTTGAAACATTCGATCCTAAACCTCCATGCTCACGCAGCAATTTCCCAAGCTTGCGAGTATTATTGGCATTTTTATCACATCATGAAAATAATTGTGCTTTTCTTTTCAGATAATCCCGCTTATGGGAGAGCTCTTTATATTCGGGAGTTATAAGCAAAACGATTTTTATGAATGGGTATAGTAAATCATGAAAATAATAAGACATTGTGACCACACCAAGTACACCTTTATGTGCGGTATTATAAGTGGGAACATCAACCCCATTAGTATCATAAAAAATGGTTATTTTTGATATTACCATGAGCTGCCTTCCGTCGATGATACCTATCACCATAGTCATAGCTTGTTAAACTACAACATGCAACTTTTTATCAATACAATAGATTTTTTTCATTGGAGTCTATAATGTCTTTATTTGAGACTCTAGTTCGATACCAATTTTCATAGTTGTGATCAGTATGCCACCTACTTTGGTGGCCAAGTTCACCACAAGTGTGACAGTGACGGGATATCTAAAGTGACATTTGGCACTGCTGTTATTTGTTATGGCCACAATTAAAACTGGTTCACGTGATGACTCTCGAGTGATCACGGTCTTGTGGCCATGGGATCAAAGGAAAATTGTTCATTTTGGTAAAATACTTCCAGATAACCCTTTTTCCACTATAAATCATAATAAATTTTTATAATACCATTATTGGTTATGGCATTGTAACGGTGCCACTTTTTCATGACAATAATAACATGGTGCCATCTCGATGTCTTTTCTGAATATCATTGATCAAGGGACATATACTACGATACATTGACTCAAGCAAATAATGGCATTATTAAGTAATCCGTCCTGTATGCAGCGGACAAAGCTCTTCCGATTCCCCCCTTTGTTTTTAGTTTGGTAAACTGCGAGGTTCCTTTGTTACTGTCCATGCAATTGAATATATTGGTCAGGCGTTATAGACTACGTATCCCGCCCATTTTAGGGTATAATATAGCGTTTCACATAGAAGTCTCAACTACGCAAATGAGGTATGCCTTTGATTCCGTCATTCACTGTATATGTTGTGCAGTACGCCTGACGGAAATCAATGGCAACTCTTTTGTATCCTTGGGACTTCTATATTAAACGTATACCCAGTTTGGATTGAGCTGGCCTCGTTCACGATAAAACTAAGCTTTGAGGTTCTACTGTGAGTTTCATAATTTTGACTGTATCGTTTCATCATTTATTGCAAAAGAAACTAATGTGAACAAAATTCACGGTGATATGTTGCTTGTAGCTGTGTGACCCTAACATTTTTGTGCAGAATAACCAAGATCCTAACTTATTGCGGGACCTCATTTCTATCAGTTACCACCACCAGGTATTTAGAAAAATCCAAAAGAAGGGGATCTAGCGACCTATGGTATAACAACCACACGGTAAATTGAAAAGAATGGGTTACGCTGCACGTTACTGTAAGTTAAGTTTAAGTTTAAAAATTAAAAAAAAAAAAAAAAAAAAATTTTATTACTTTAATTACAGGTTAAAAAGCACACACTAAAACCCAGACAAGGTTCTTCATACAAAATGCAAAGTAGAAGCAAGAGCAATGACCATTCAGGGAAAAATATTGCCCATTACATAAAAAATAAACATTAAAAAACTAAGAGCAACTTACATTTTCATACACTGATATTGTCCCAACCACTCCTTTTCTACTACTGTTCACAATGGCGGATGAGCCTAGCAAGCAGTTTGGAGATGTCCCTTATGACCTGTTTCTTGAAAGAAAGCCCTATTGAACTTAAAATGGATCGAATACGAACAAGATTTTTCTTCTTTCTGACTAAAGGGCCACAGAACCCACTTCAACGACACACGAGACGGTTTTTACCCTCTCTGTTTAAGTCAGAAAAGCAGACCAGCACAATACTTGTGTTGTTTTGATGATTCATGAGCCTTGGGAATATTAGCGCAAAGGGCACAAAGTTCTGCAATGATGGCTTTTTTTCGCATTTCATTCTAAGCATAATCAGAACTTTGTGTTGGGAGAATATCAGCTGGTATTGTATTTCCACTCGAGGTCCATGCCTTTGATGTCCGTATAAACCATGACATCTCTGCCTTTTGGAGGAGTCTTGCAACATGTGAACATGTGACCAAGAATGGATTCATGTCTCCACGTATATCTGCCCTGATTTAGACTGACAGAACAATTATTTAGGACGTGGAGTAGACTTTCCTTATTCTTGCAACAGGAAACACCTCGCACTACTCTACGTTCCGTTTACCCCCAAGTTAAGATTGGACAGGGTAGGCAGGAAGTCTATGGAAGAGCGGACAGCAAACGACATGACCCCCCTAGGAAGGTCATAAAGAATTGGAGCGCCATGTGAGATCTGATTTCTTCAACTGAAATAATTCGAGCATCTTTTCCCCTTTGGCCTAAGGGACGATCTATTTCTCCAGTAAGCAGAGCGCTTTTGTTTTAATGTTCCTTAATGGATTTTTTGACCTTGTCCAATTGGTTTTACAGATTGCGGATGTGAATAGTGGAATCGTTTTAAAGGTCAGAATCCCAAGGTTTAATACCATTGCGATACTTTTGTAGTCCACTGCGATTCGCGTTCGAATTTAGACTGAAGCGCATTTCTGGTTCGGTTGTCAGCGAGGGTCATTGTTCTGCCATAAGAACAGTATGGCTCTCACCATAGACATCCGAAAGCGCTTCACAATGTTTAAGCATCCGGACTGAAAAGGTAGCAGGGGTCGGCCCTTTAGTTTTCATTGTGGAGCCAATATTTATTGCATTGTGTGAATTTGATCAAGAGTCTGATGCTGAGTGTCCGTAAGCTCATGAGTCATAAGAGGTACCTAATTAATGGAACAGAGTATTGGTTTATATTCGCAATTTAAACTCAAGGCGATTATGACCTGTTTGATGTTTTATCGATCATGGTGTTAAGTTTGGATTAAACAACTTCAAAATGCCCACTGGTTTTATTACACAAAGTTATCAAAACACCAAGGAATTTCTCCGGAGCAAATCATTACAGATTTCATTTTTTGTCTCCAAGTTTCAAATTCAATGATCGTTGGCTTCCCACTACAAATAGACAATGATTTACATGTTAATGGGCTTTCCAATGGCAAGGTCATGGACAAATTACTAACTGAACCAGCTCATTTAATTCAACGTTTATGGTTTCTCTTTTGTGTTTGTATTAAGCAATAAGTTCATCAGCGAAAGGGAGAGGAATATATTTTGTCCATGTCTAAAGCATAACTATGATGTTTCCATGTTCTTCAGATAATGATTATTGGATTGAGACCCTTAAAAAGAAGATAAGGTGAGAGAGGTGCCACCTTGGAACACGCCTTGTTAAAGTCGAAAGTTTCGGAGACCACTCAGGACCCTGACTGTCCCCTTAAGCGACCTGAAAGCTGGTTGACATATTGCACAACAGGTGTGCTGGAACTCCATCCTCTGAAGGGTGTAATAATCAAAGGGGTGCTCAACGGAGCCAAATGCGTCCTCAAGATCAAAGTATGTTATATGAGCAGTACGCTTTTTAGTTTTGGAATGATCAATTATTCTCTCATCACCGATTGTGTTTTCCGCACAAGCCTTTAATACCCCTCAGAAGCTTTCTGAGTCCTCAGTATCAAGGAGTCTATTTGGTGGATCAAATAGTTTGTCATACGTTCCGAATACAGATCTGATGGTCTATCTTGCCCACACAAGAGGTTAAAGCGATCATCCGGAAATTTTCTGGTTTCGACGCACATCGCCACTTTTGGGAATCAGAACAACTGACTTGAAGCCCAACTTTCCTCTGTGGTTGCCAGACTCCAGTATCTTACTAAACAAGTGCGTCAGAACCAGGTGAAACGCTGGGTAATTTTTTAAGGAAACGTACCATAATTCCGTCAGGACCCGGGTCTGATGTCGCATTTTTCTTCTTAACTATGGCCCGTAAGTCCTTTGGTCTAATTGGGGATAGATCAAATTGGTCATTTGTCCAGTTCTTCAACATTGAGGTTATGGAACCAGTTCAAGTTAGATAAATCGATATGTTTTGGGGATAGAAAACTTTGCCGTTAGTACAAGCAGCTTCTGTTTTGTAAACGTTGGTTTTTTTCAGGTTTTCTGGCGAGTGTGCCATTCTACAATGCCTGCAAATGTCCAACAGGTTCTTGTAATACATTTTTTCTGATAAACCGTAATCTCTCTTGTTCTTTTTTCTGTTTGCAAGTTTTCTTAAGGTAATTGTGTGTTTTAACCGCCTGTCTAAATTCCCTGCTGTCATCATCAGTCCATTTTTATTAATTTACCGAAAGCTTTTTTCCTAAGCGAATTTTTTTAAAACTCCGTGCTTTTTCCAATGACTTAGGTTGGTTTCTCATGTAAGTTTTGTTGTCATCTTTTAGAACGCATCCTTACTGCTAAGAAAGTCTGACATGTATCTTGCCAACTCATCACCCTGCCTCTTGTGGTTAGGGTAGTTAGGGGGGTCAAATTATTAGCTAAGCTAAAATGCAGGACCGAGAATTCTTTTTAGCTCTTTGATTTGTATTGAGACCAGATATCCGTAGTCAAGTGAGGAAACTGAATCTATCTCAAGCGTGGACGCAGTCCTCAACAGGTGGACGACCGTCCGATCAAATAACTTACTTGGTCTTGGTAGTAAAACCTCAAGGACCCACCGGGGAATTTTGTCTGGAGGTGGGTGGTCACAGTAGAAATTTTACTGGGGAGTAATCTGGCTTAAATGCGGTTCTGGTTGGTTGCTCAATTTTTGTTGAGTTAAACCGTTCCAGTCTTTTTATTGTTCGTGGGGAAACATGAAGTTGCGAGTGGTGCCGAATTGGTGGTGGTAGATTTTGAGGTTGCTGGTTAGGTCCCTTCTTCTTTTGCCCTTTCGGTCCTTGGGGGGAATGTAGTTTCTTTGAGATTTCAGTTCATCATGTTGGCTTTTATCGAGAACAAGTTAACGGTGAATTTTTCTGTCGTTTCTTGTAGACTTAGCAGCCGCGGTGGATAGCATTCGGTAACACTAGCTTCACGAGTGAAATTCCCAGTAGTGAATCGAGCTGCTCTCACTTTGGACTTTTTCAAGATGTTGCGTCCCTGCTTGTAAGGATCCCAGGCACACTTGCCATATTCGCGATGGGGTCTAACAAGAGGATGGTAGAGCCTTTCTTTGATATTAATAGAGGCATGATGGAAGTTTCTCAGGATGAAACCCAAGTTTTATCAGCTTTTGATGCGCCAATTGGCTTTGCTTGTTTGCCATTTTGAGGTTGTTTTGAGAGTATACCAAGGTCTTTGCAGTTATCGGTTGATTCAGGGGGAATACCCTTCCTGTGTATGTGTGGGTGTCTTTATTACGTCGTTGAGACGCTCATTATGTTGCATTTTTTGGCATTGAATGCATATAACCCCATTTTTCGGTCCAGTTAATGAGATTGTCGAGATCTTTCTGAAGTAATTTTTTCAATCGTCAGGGCTTTTGATGGTTCTCATAGAGCAGGCAATCATCGGCAAAGAATCTGATTGTACTGGTTACAGCTTTATCGATGTCATTGATGAATAGCAGGAAAAGAGGTGCGGTCCAAGTCGTGCCTTGGGGAACTCCGTGAGCACTTTTCCAGTTTGTATAGATGACCACTTGCCTTTGTGAAATGGGAGAAGTGCTGACCAGCATGGAAAACATAGTTACACATACTATATCCGTATAGCGCGAATATGAAGTAAAGATGGGACACACGATTCCGTCCAGTTCTGACATCCCACCTGCAGAAAATCAAGTAAGTTGTGGTCAAAAATTGAATCTCAAAAATATTAACAAAACCAACTGGTCAACAAAGACAGAACAAAATATGAGGGGTCAGATCTCATGGCTATTTGCAATCGGCTCGAAACGAGAGCGGTCATTTTGTGAAAAACGACCTATGACCTATTATTTTTGGTCATCTTTGTTTCTTTCGGAAAAAATGAGGCAATATAATGGGCCAAAGTAATTGAAACGCACAGTAGAAGCCTAAGATTATAATTCGTGAAAGAGGACAAGTTTTATCTGTGCTTTGCGTCAAGAAAAAATAGCTCAATCTTAATCTGGTTATTGAGCACCTGAAATCCCTTTTATCTGGAAGTAGAGAGCCATTGTTATTACCTTAGTGAAAAGTACATGTAGTGCTTTATCCTCTGAATACCGAGCGGATTTACTGGATATCAACAGGCTATTATTTGTAGGGTCAAGCTGGATTGATGTAATCTACTGGTCACTGATATTTAGGAAACGAAATGTAATGACATTTATTCATTCAATCAAATGTGCAACTTTTGCAATTGACATCCCCAGAGTATGTAAAGGATAATTACACAATAATAACTGCGCGAAATCAGTTAATTCCCCGATATGCGTAACCAATGTCCTACTGCAAGCTCCTTTATCTCTTTGATCCCATGAGTATGGCTCTGAACGATTTATGTTATCATTTTCAGAGAATCTTTCACGATAACTAACAGATCTGAAACGATGAGAGTTTTTTACGTAGGATTTTTGAGCAGTACGCCGAGAGGGGGGGTCAAAGGGGGTAATTGCCCCCGCGGCCCGGGTCCTAGGGGGCGGGTCCAAGGGCCCTAAAAAAAAAAAGTTCAGCCTTGTGTTGTGATAAACGTCAGAGAGGGAAAGAAAGTGAGAGAGAGAGAGAAAAGAGAGAGAGAAGAGAGTGGTGGAGAGAGAGAGAAGAGAGAGTATTGGAGAGACAGGGGACCGGGCGATTTCCGCCTACTGCGACTAATGAGATACCTACTTCATCATCATCATCAGTCGTCGACTGCGCAGCAGGCGACCGCAAGTTTCCTCCAGTCACTCCTGTTTTGGGACAAGTGGAGATAGCCTTGGTTGGCAACATGTGTTTGTATAACCAAGAGCTTTTGGATGTAGGAGAGAATATGATGTTCTCTGTCGTCCTGGCTTCTTGCCATGCGGTGTGTGTAGAAGCATATAACCTACTAAGCTCTCTCCTTGGCATCCTTAAGAATATGACCAAGACAAGTAAGCTGTCTCAGTCTTACTCGGTTATCAGAGGCCTCCGTACCTGTAGCAGATAGATTTGGCATTTGGGAAACGATCAATGCGCTTGACGTCAGCATGATTCTGTAGCAACATTTTGCGGAAAGAAACTTGACCTTACTCTCCAAATTTGTCGCACCCAGGTTTCGCAGCCATACAAAATATGTCACGCATGTTGTGTTGAGGAGGCGTACTTTCATTTCGTTTGGTATACTTTGATTCTCCATACGCCTCCATACTTCCAAAAATGCTGCCAGGCAAGGGTTTTCGTCTGTTAAGGGCTTTAGAACTGGAAGCCATCTATTACAACCAAGATATTTGAAGTCGGAGACTGGTGATGCACCGCCATAAACTTTAAGAGTGGAAGTGCGGTTGCAGTTTGGTGTCAGTACTCTGTCTTTTGCAACACTGATGATAAGCCCAATGCTTCAGCATGCAGTGCTGTGATAACGCTGCCTGAGCTCTAGGGATTGGAGACTCCAGTAGGGCGATCTCGTCAGGCGAAATCTAGGTCGTTTAAGACTTTGTGGATACATCCTGGACTGACGGGATGTGTCATCAATCCGAATCGTCATCTTTAGCTGCTTTGACAGCAAGTAGTCTATCAGCCACAATGAAAATAAAGGGAGCTAATAAATCTCCTGCAGTACCCCTGTTGAAACGAGGAAAGGCTCCGGATATTCATCTACCATAACAGCGCTTTGGAATTGATGTAGCGGACGCCTTGGCTTTTACCAACCTGTTGATACCATAGTGCGAAGAACCGAGAACATGACCTTCCTGTTGATCGAGTAAAGGTTTAAATCGATGAAGGTGATGGTGAGTTGGAGTTGATAACTCTGAAAGGCCTCCATGATTCTACTTAGGATGTGAACCTGCTGTGCACAGGCGTATACCGGGCGACGAAAACCAGCTTGGGGGAATCTTAGATAGGATTCAACATGCTCTCCCATTTTGTTAACAGATTTGTTGTAGACTTGTGCTGCCATGACATCAAGGTAATTCCTCTGTAATGATTCATGCCAGCTGAGGTCTCCTTTTGAGGACAAGGAACAATGATGTAGTGATCCAAGTTCAGGGGGTGTAAGAGTGGTGAAAACTTAAACGCACAACTTGTGGATGACCTGCAACATTACCTCCCCACCACGCTGGAGTGCTTCTTGATGTTATTGCACTGTCACTCCAGCTGCCATGTTGTTTTTCATTCCTTGAATTGCCTTCTGGTTTATTCGAGGGATGGTGGGTCTTGGCCTATAGGAAGGTCCTGATCAGAAGGAGAAGGTAGGTCAGATGTTGGTGGACCATTATCGTTGTTGAGTAGAGAGGTAAAGTATTGCCGCCCACTCATCAAAGAAGTTCTTTTCACGTGATGGGGCTGTACCATCCCTTTTCTTGACTTTGGTGGAAGATTTCATATCATGACCAGAGCTTCGTGAATAATTTTCACGTTGTTGACATTCACCCTTCTCATCGCAACTTCAAGGCATCCATCTGTTTGTTGTGAGTTTGGCCAGTTGATCAGATTTATAGGATTCATTCAGCCTGCACTTGAAGATTCCGCAATGCATTCTTGATGGTTGGTAATACTTACTACTACGTGGAAAATACGCTGTAACCCACGACCATTTCCATTTTTTTCGCGCTACGCGCGTCTAATAAATTTAGTTGACAGGACTTCTCACTCTATGAGCTGCTAAATCTCAGTCCAGTACCTTCCATTCGCCAGGGGGCTATTTTAAAATGGTTTGGGTATGAGATTTCCAGATCCAACAAGGTCAATTGCAGGTCAAGGTAGTTACAGTAAAACCCAATGAATGTGTCAATGTGGAATGAGCATATTGTAACCCAATGGTGTCGCTTGGTTTGAGAAATCACACAAAAACAAGATTTTGATTTATAAAAACGTTGGTGCATGAATTCTAAAGTGGACTACTCACCAATTCATATGTTCAAAATAACATTGGAAAATGTGTTTTGGGAAGTGAAAATTGCAAGGGTTCCGAGCTTCGTGACTGCACCCATCCCCGTGCCGCTTCACGAACTCTCCATGAACAACAGTATGTGGTAAATTTCAAACAAAACGAAAACCCCCCACCCACCCCCCACCACATCAGTTATTATTTTACTTTTTAAAAATGATATTTGTTTCAGTGGTATTTAATGTAACAAGTGAAAACAATTTCATTGTTTTCTATACACTTTCATGCTAAAATGGGTTTGGAAAGTGAACAATTGCACGGGGCCGAGCTTCCGCACGGGAGGGGGACACCCTCCCGAACCAACCCACCCTGGGCCGTCTCCATAAAACACTCTACATAATATATAAATCGAACAAAACAACCATTATGTCACCATCAAACTACATTTACAGCGCCCACAACATCCGTGCCGCTGACGCGGCGCATGGGCCGCCTTCGCAGCACTGTAATTCAAAATACCCCCCGTATGTTATATCGAAACGACGTTGGGTAAAAGGGGGCCCGTAAGTCCAAGTTTCCCCCGGGCCCGCAATTCTCTCAGCGGCCCTGTTTTGAGTAATCCAAACCTTAATCGCGTTTGTCCATATCCACGATTCTTTTAAATTACGGAGCTGGACTCGGACAATGTTATGTCACTCTAGACTCGGCAATTTAAATTTTAAATAGGGACGATTGCGATAGGAAGGCAAAGTCAAAGCCATTCTTTGATTTGTTTTCCTTGTTTGTCCAATACTCTTCGAAACCTTCTCGGTAGGTGGTATAAAACCGATCAAGTGCAAATGAGGAGAAAATACGTCTCTTTCAAATAAAAGAGAATGATTGATGTGGATGGACCGTGGGGAGGGGGTGTCTACTTTCCAAGCGAAGCACGAAAGCCTGCGTCAGTCACTTCAGACATATTCTCTTGCAAGATGATAGAAACACAATTGAAATTCCAATGTGGTTCACAATATTACTTGGTAAAAAAATGCGGTATTAAAAAAAAAATAAATGCGGTGATTTTATATATAGCGCTTTACGTAAGATAAAAGCGCTTTTACCTTATTTCGCCTGCTACTAGAATCATCACCTCGTCTAGTAATTTTACTTTCATCTAGCCGGCCGCTGTTAGGACGCTAAACTTATTCCACTAGAATGTGACAGTCCACTACCATATTTCGTTCGCGTCGGTGAGGCAATTGAGATAAGGATCGTGCCAGGGACACAAACACGTTAACCACAGTAGGGGTCGAACTCCCGATTTTAACGGTCTAATGATCACGAGTAATGCGCTTTTTCACTAGACCACACGTGATCGCGTTAAGGGCTAATGGTATTCCAAAAGTAAATCTTAATTGATAGGTAAGGTGGGTTGTGAATGAAGCATAATGGAAGCGCCCGTGAAGAGTTTATATCCCGTTCGATAGGCCTAAACTAAAACTTCCATTTTTTTAAACAAATTGCTGAAGGAAAATAGTTATGACGGTGGCAGATAGTTACATTGCATTCACGAATGTGAAATAGGTAAAATAGTAGGCACCAAGATGTTTCTAGACTACAAGTTTGGTGGGGTGACCGCAAAGGCGACATGCCGCCGCGGAAGGCGGGAGTGGGTGTACATGAAGCCTGTGGCCTACTCCTTTGAATAAGCAGAAAGCGGTCTATCCTTACATTTTTTGATACCCAATATCGACTGAAAAATTGTTGATCCCCTTGCGAGGGATTTTTTTTGTATCCCCATAGATTTAACCCCACCATAGGATTTATGAACACTCCTTAATAAACTTTCATTTGGAACATAAACGGGTTACAATAAGAGGATTATGGGGCGTTCGGTACCTGACCCTCTGCAATATATAGATATAAAGTAGGGACCCACGGATTCTCCGGAATTGGCGTAACCAAAATCGAGGTATTATAATGAAACATAACGCACTTCATTATCATTATCACAGTTTTGGGCACCATGCCATCTTTGTGTAATTAATCATATGGGAAGGTCCTATGGCATTCTTATGAGACACACGAGTATTTACGTTCGTCCGTACTTTATCGAGGTGAAACAAAAACCACCAACTGATGCCACGTTGTATACACTCGTATACTCAAAAGATCTCTTTTCAATACAAAAATTTCTGGCTCTGCATGCGTAAACCTAGTGTGACGAATGCTGCAAAGGAAAACATGTAGGAATACTACATACCCTATGCAATACAAAGTCCACGCGATTAACATCAAATCACCCTTGCCTACAGTGGCAATATCAAGGGTATAATACATCACCAGACAACTTGATCATCTCTGGAATTCAATAACAGGTTGCATGTATTGGTGTAGTCAAGTATGTGGCCCTCTTGGCCCTACGCCATGCTGCATATTTAACGGGTCCATGGGGAGACTTTGTGTACATTAGAAAATGCATGAACTTTTTAGAGGGCATGGCCTCTCAATCGATTGGTTTAGGCGATAGGACTTGGAACACGGGGGAAATGCAGCACTGATAACATAACGCGTGCACACATATGTTTATATGCGTGTGTTGCGCAAACAACGGTGACGACGCGCGAATGATGCGCAACACGGTGACGACGCGCGAATGCTTGCGCAACAAACACCACACCACAGCGGGCTGACTGTGGAGCGAAATCGGTTAGGGTTGGCTATTCCATAGTACACGCGATTCACTTCTTACTGTTATAGTTCTATGCCCATTACACACTTTTTCTGACACCATTTTTATGAATTCGGAAAACTTAAACGTGAGGGTTTCCAATTTCATAAAGTGTGTCGAAAAAAAATGTGTCAAAGGGTAGGTTACTGAAAACTTCCGAATTATTTGTACCCAAAAAGTAGGGTAGGCCGCCCACTTTTCGGACACTTAAGGACTTAGCTAAATTATTAAAAAATAATAACGATATTACCCACCAAATACCATCCATGTAAGACCATGCCCAATCTTTAATATGTGGCATTGAAATGGAGTTGGCAATACGAGTTGCCATATCACCATCGGCGACAATGACATCGAAGGCACTTGTTGCCAGTTTCGGACGCCTTTGCCAGTCTTCGGGACAGTAACTTGCCAGTTTTCGGACACTTCAGAAAAAAAAAAGCGCTGTACGTCCGCTTTTGTGGAACAATTATAAAGTTTTAGTTTTTGGTATTCTTCTACATCTTTGGTATTATTGGTGTTTGTACTTGACTTTGTTTTATTATTACACGTAGCAAGTAACGGTTAAGGCGTGACCCATGTGTTCAAGTTCAGGGTCGGCGCATGCGTGATTGTATATAACGGCCGTCTTCAGCAGGTGCTAGTCATGGAAAATGTGGAAAGAAATACATAAGACCGCAGATTATTGACGACAAGGAACAGGACAATGACTATATTAACGACGAGTAATAATGACGATGGCGACGACTATGATGGCGATTATAACGATGACGCATGACGATGACGACGATGGATGAGGATATTATTTTAATTTATTTTTATATTATTAATTCTTTTAGTATTAATGTATTATTAGTTATTAATATTATTATTATTATTTGGTCGACCACATTTGGAGATGTTTCGGTGCATAACAACTAGACATGGGTTTTATTTATTAGCTCAAAAGGAAACAAATTCCAGGCCCTGCATGAGAAATATGAACTTCTATACTGATACCAAATCTAATTCCCAGGGCACGTATCATGTAAGGGTTGGTTTTATCCTCCGGACCAAATATAAAAAAACAAGCAACCTATAAACAGTATTTGCGAGCTGGAAATTTGCACCCAAACAGATCAGTAGCACAGTTAGCTTACCCTAAACCAAGTTTCCCTATACCTGTACCTATTCCCTAAATACAACGTAGGCGTTATTCATAAAGGTTAACTAATTTCGAACATTTGTTTTCGTTATACCTGTTTTTTTTTATCCGATGATCGTTTTATCCGAAGCTGTGTTATTCCAAACGGTCATATACCCAAAGGTCATTGATCCGAAAAGAAATAAGTTGTGTTTTGTTTTGGTTGTTTGCATATGGAATCCGAAGCGTATATATAAGCTTTCATTTAGAAAATACACCCTTTTCTAAATTGGTGGTGATTTTAGACCTTTCACGTAACGTTCATGCCTGATCCTGAAAAAAAAACCTTTTGCAATACCCGTGAATCATGAATGTCTATATCACTTCGTCCAATTCTTTCGTCTAATAGGAAACCTTGTCTAAACTTGGATAAATCTAATGCCACATACCCATGCAAAAACAGTGTTTAGAAACGTGGTGCAAATTAGTGTTTAGAGATTGGATGCATGTTGTAATCCCTAAACCCCTTGGGCATCAAATGTATAAAACTAATGTCAAATCCCCTGCAAACATGTTAGATTTAAACATGCTAGATATAAGGCGTTAGATATTAAACAGACATTTCAAAATGTTTAGTAAAAACGTAGTGCAAAATAGTGTTTAGAAAGTGTTTAATTTTTAAGCACTGTTTGCAGTGTATGGTTTTATAACCCATAGTTTTTGTCACTTGATCTAATATTTTATTATCGGCGATTCTCCGCTATTAATTATTATTAATTACAAAATGCCTTCGTTTTGCGACACAGAAGACTTTTCGAGCTTAACTCCCGGGCTTAACTATTACACAATTCAAAGGTATAGTTGCTGACCAGTTACCAACAGAACCGCGTAAAATCTCAAAATGTTTGAAAAAATTGAGCGCTCTTCAAAAAAAAGGAGCTATTATTGCTTTAATGTTTTGCCATTTTTTGCGGGTCGTTTTATTTTTTCTGCACTTTCATCAATACAGGGATGCAAATTCGCGAGATCACAGAATCGATTCTCGCAGTGATTCTCGTAGGATCCAGATATGAGAATCAAATTCTCTTCCAATTGTGTTATTAAATGTGTCATTCAAGTAAGTTGATTTCTCGCAAAACTCTCACGAATTTGCACCTTGCAAAGTTCATGTGCCTATATCCCTCTACCTTTTTCGTTTTCAACCATGCAGACATTTTCAAGGGGGTGGGGGGTAGTAGGTAAAGGCGGGAGAAGGCAATATATTTCGGGCTCATAACTATTTAAACCCCGACTCTAAACAATTATCTATGGAACACGGGTGACGGCCGGGGTAATACTATCAATTTAACTTTTAATTGAATAGTATTAATTTTCCTGACTCATTGATGAGGGGCAAACATTTAGACTCAACTTTTTATCAGGTCGGGATGTGTGCTGCGGCCCCGATCGACGTGTGGGCCGTGGTGACTGATTTGTCTCCGAAAGTGCGGGCTGGGAAACTGAAATTTTGACAATTTGAGGATTGAGAGCTGAAATTTGGCTAAACTTCAGCTCTAAGGAAAACATTTCCTGATGATGAAAAGGGGACATTAAGAACCTGAATTATGGGGGGTCTGGGAAACTGCTGGTGAGCGCGAATGAGGGGGTCTTAAAGGCGCACATACGATTACCGTATATACGCCTCCAATATGAGTAAAATTGAGGGGGTTTGTAGGCGCCTTTTTCTTTCTTTGTATTTATCTTCTTTTTTCTTTTTTCTTTCATTTTAAAATTTTTCTTCTCCCTCTCTTTCTGTATTTAAAGGGCATTTCGTTGTCCACAGCCTCGTCCCCCGCGTACTACCTGAAAAAAAGTTGAGATTTTTATATAATTAGGAACCGTTATCCGTTAGTAATCATGTTGTACCAAATCTTACGTGCCAAATTCGGTGTATCTGTATAAAAATTCGCAATTTTGTATTTGGTCCGTAAACGAACAGAAATGACCACGCACGGTGCCTATGGGACCGTGGGAAACAAACATTTGCTCAAACACAACAACGCAAGATAGGGAGCAACTCCAAAATTGGTGGAATAAGCTTTTTCTCAAGGATATCTAGTGCAATAATAAAACAGAAGTGCGAATCACGAATGACCTTTAAATCTTAAATAGGGTCGACGGATACGGGGAATCGGGGATCATTATACGATCGAAATGAATGAAGGATTCCATATGGTGTCCATATCGGGAGGGGGGGGGGAATATTTTTGTAGTTGAATATTCAGGATTAAAAAACTATTGAACGGTCCAGTTATACTACACCGGGAGAGACTATAAAACTAGACCAAATAACGTGAAGATTTCACGTCTGAGACCATATACTAGCAACGATACAAAATCTCAACCAACAATAAACAATGACACAATAAATGAATTGTTTCTTTACAACAGAAACAATCAGGGTGGGCGTGTTTACAAATAAATAGATAAAATATCAACAAAAATAAATATTAAAAAAAACAAAATATTTAAAAAACAACACAAATAAACAAAATACTAAACAACAAATGAAACAATTAAATAACATGTTCAGTACAATATTACCAAAAAAATTAAATAAACAAGTAATAAAAAAAATAAACAAAATAAATAATGGTTGAAATAGATTAAATGAATAAATAATTAAACAAATAATGTTCCAATTTAATTGTGCTTAATTTGCTTTAATTATTATTCAGGAAATTATCGCCGCCTCATAAATAGATAAATATCAACAAAAATAAAATGTACCCAAAAATATAAAAAACAACAATTAAACTAAATAAACAACAAGTATAAACAATAAAGAAAACAATGTTCTCAATTGTTTAAATTATCTCAAACCCGAAATACAATAAACTAAATGTGTTATCTTACAAACGAAGAAACAGTCATGGTGGGCTTTTTACAAGGATAATATAAACAAAAATAAAGAAATAAAAAGTAAAATAAAAAAAACTAAACAAAATAAATAATAGATTAAATAAATGATGAATAAAAAATAATTAAATAATTTCAGTTTAATGTGCTTTAATTATTATACAGGCAATTGATCGCGCCTAATAAATAGATAAAATATACAACAAAATATTAATTTATAGTTATTAAATAATGAAAAACCAAAACAAATAAACAAAAATAAACAACCAAATAAACAATAAATAATGTTTACAGGTTAATTATCTCAACCTAAAAATACAATAAACTAAATGGTGTTATTACAACAGAAAACAATCATGGTGGGCTTTTTACAAATGCATCACACTAAAATGAAAACAAAAATAACTAAACAAGTAAATAGAAAAATAAAAAAAATGATAATGACTAAATAATCCAAATAAGTGGTCAGGGTAGATTAACTGCTTAATCATTATTATTCAGGCAATATCGCGGCGCGTAGTGAAACTACACAATTTGAACACAACCTTTTCACCAGGTTGGCATGCCCCCCCCCCCCGTATTTAAGAGGGCGGTCCGGAAAACTGGACATAGCGACAAAAAATCCTTGCCAGTTTTCGGACAGTTCATGCAGTTGGCTAGCTGCGGTAGAAAACGGACAAGTGGACCCTGCAGCAAAAAATACATAGTTACATGACAACTATAAAGGTAAAAATTAAGATTTGTGATGAATTGTGCAAAATACTCGACATCCCGAAAGTGATCACGCCGGGATTACGCTCCCTCATTAAGTAAACATGTTTTTATTAAAAAGGGGCCGACTCGCCGCACCACGTATCCTCGATGTTTCGAAAGAGCAACGAACATAGCCGGCTACAAGAGGTAGCCATTTAAATGCCAGTATGTATTCGGTCTTTAATTTGAGGGATTAAAAATTAAAATGTAGTGGTGAATTTAAGAAATGAACCCACATGCTTCAAAACAACATCTGTCCGAAAATGGCAGGTCCCGAAAGAGGGCGATTACCCCTAGTATGTATATCGTCGCAATTAACGTTGCGATGTTGTTTTGGAATAATTAAAGATCGGAACCATCGAAAAAAATCAAACATTCTGAAACGAACTCAAACTACAATCACGTTATTTTTTTGAACATAATTTGAATCCTAGAATGCATAAATATCCAATTTTGTATAGGATATGCAATAGACAGCTATTGGGCAAGAGAGCCACATTACTTGACTACAACAATACATGCACCCTGTAGTGAATTCCAGAGCTGCTCAAGTTGTGTAATGGGAGGTATTATACCTTTGTATTGCCGCGTAGGCCAAGGGTGATTTGATGTTATCGCGTGTGACGTGATTGCATAGGGGTCGGTAGGTAGGCTACAGGATTTCCTTGCCAGCTCGTACACTAGGTTACGCACGGCATAGACCAGAATTGTATTGATGAACACGATAGATCAAGGCAATAGGCAAACTTCTGTAGGACAAGCAGACCCACGTACTTGACACTACCAATACATTCACATGTTATGAATCCAGAGGATGCTCCAGTTGAATTGTGCAGGTGAATCTATTTATACTCTTGGTTTTCCACCAAGAGCGAGGAGATTCAAGTGCAAATAGCATAATAAACTCACTTGCATTGCAGGTAATCGTTTTTCCCATTGACTGCTACTACAACCGACCTCCTTTTCCGCTATTAATCCACCGTGTGCCTACATCTTTACCTTTTTACAAAACAGCAAAAAGCCATGGATATTCGAGTTACTGAACATGTCTTTCCCGGGTTTTCATAAGGGGCACGTCACCCTTCGTTCTTGAACACCCTTATGAAGTCGGAAACCTTAACGGAATAAACCAACCACATAAACCGTGTGGTTTATTCCGTAAGGTTTCGAATTCATAAGGGTTGTCAGAGAAGAAGGTGTCTACTTATGGAAACACCCTTATTTCCCATATGAACAAGCCAGACAGCATGCAGTCAGTAAAAATAATGGGAAATGTTTTTAAGTGTGGGCGGTTGGCTTGTTTTATTTCTACTTACAAGTTGGACCAAAATGATATTCAGTTTAATAGGTTTAAGGACATCACAGAGAGTCATTCTAAAACTTGTGAAATTGTCCGTGTCGTATTTGCACCTGATATTGAAGTTTGGTAATGGGTACAATGTCAAATTGATGATCGTGTGTTAAAAAAAAAACCCTCACCAAAACACTACCTAAATTTATTCCCGGAGTGCAAAACGGTCCATGCTTTTATATTAATGGTTTAAAAATTATTTTACAGGCTTCAGATGCACGACAAGATACTGTAAGTTCCAGTCAGCAAAATAAGAATAACCGAGGCAGAGGAGCTGCAGATAAGGTGGTTACATTAACGCTAATTAGAAGTGCGCCAAGTGAAGATAACCCAACTTGTACAGTGGCAAGTACGTTTCATATTATAAAACTATTTATATTTACCTCTATTTTATATTGACTTGTTGAAAAGCAAACTTTTGGAAAATACCAATCTGTATGTTTCATAATGCTTTAACACGCTTAGAAAATTTGCCAATATCTCAATATATTGCCGACAAAATTATTTCAAATTTTTCAACATTAAGAATATAATTCTGTGAAATGTAGCACTTGAATTTACCCATCCCAACACGTGCAACATCACACGTAAAGCGTATTGACGTTCCCAATACAAAAAACGCAGATTTTGGTTTGTATTAGGATCCAAAGGTAGGTAATTGATAAAACCTTTGGGTTCAAACCAAAGTTGTGATTAATGCAAACATTCATACGATAATTTCATTCAATTCCAGCATTTCATTATGGATCTATGACAGTTTTCTGTTCAATTCGGTAAAAATTTCGTGCACTAGATATGGTTTTGTGAGAATGGCGAAGCATATAACTCCTAAATTGAGGATATTATCAATTTCATTTGCCACCTTTTGTTTGAGGCACGAGGAGTTCTTAGGCTCTTTGACGAACAGGGGCTTCTGTAGTAGTTTCAGTGTCACAATGACATTAGTTTTGCCAGGTACATTAGAAAATGTTTTGTCATGTGTTTCATTATGTTTTGTATTTCTGATTTTTGTTGTCAGAAAATTTGCAATCTTGCCAGGTGTGTGGTTTGTGCATACAAGACCCATCCATATTCTATATACTAACTTTGTTCCCCACCATCTTCTTCTTCGTTTGATTTAATGACCTAGGTCTCAAATAATTCAACGAACAACACACCTAACACTGGTGATATCATTGGCTTGTTCCACGATTATAGTATTTCTTGATCATAATTGCATGCACAACCCGATTTGTTTTGTTTTGTAAGGCATATTTACCTCATAATTTGAATCAACCCACTTTTTGTAATTTTATAGTGGCCTTGCCAATCGACTCAAATTTTCATGATCTTTCATGGCAAAATACTATAAACTTGCTCGCCCACTTTGAAAATACCTTTTCCTAGCTATATAGCCTTTGTCATAATTTGCTTCATTTGGCCTAGTTGTTTCAACCTTTTGTATTTAACATTTGCCTTCCTGTTACCACGTTTACATTCATGCCAAAATCTAGATGAATATCTTGCTTTCTTCCTTTTAAACATCCTTCCGTGGTCAAATCCAAGGGCTCTTCTAATGTGTCTCCCATACATTAGACGAAATGGAATATCCCGTGATCTGATCGTGAATATCACAATATGAAATACAAAATAGGGGTAAATACCTATCCCAGTTGTTGATTTGTGCATATCAAGAGAAGTAGAGGGAAAAAAGGGATACGAGGACATTTCTGTTGGTTTCTGTGCAAAAGTACTCAAAGTAAAAAAGCCACAGCAATCCCTCTAATCCCTCTTCACACCCACGATACCCAACATACAACTCGCAGAAAATCCCTGTATATAACACCCTAGTTATCCCTATTACAATAACTCTGATTGCTGTACTTTTTTTTATTGGAGTGCTTTCTGCACAGAACCAACAGAAATGGTCCTCGTATCCCCTTTTTCCCTCTACTAGAGAATTGATCATTGTTGATAAACATACCCAAAATACTTTCTCTTAGACCATTGGTCTGTTGATGGTAAGCACATTGCTGCTAACTGATGAATACCAAACCTTCATACAGGCTTTTCTGACCTTTTGACATTGAATTAAATACACTCCACAACCATGTATTGATTTCAGTTGGTAAACAGTTCGAGAAAAAAAACATCTGCATTGATTGAGCTACAATTTCGGCCTTTCGGATACTGTTTCTGGTATCGTGCATGGCTCTTATCTTCATCACAAACAAACCAAAATATAATTGGGGTTACCCCTTGCTTGTTTCAAGATATGGTCCATATACTCTTTAATGGCTGTGGCCACAATAGGAAGTGCTTTTAGCAAATCTTTTGTGCCTGTTTAGATTTGGATTGAATTTGGCATGGCACAGTAACTGAAATCTTGATTCATGATTCAGATTTGGCCAGTATTTAAAAAATGTGGGGCATTCCTATCTTTGTTTTCTGTTCACCCATGTTGACCTGATGGTATCATGACAATCATGAAATGTTGGATTGATATTGTGGTGGAGACAACAATTTGAATCCCCCTACTTGCTTACGCAGACTTGGTTTCAGTTTACAATTTCTCATAATAATACCATTGTCATTTAAATAATATTCAGAATTTACTTTGATCTTGAGTGATGGATGTTCTGAAACTTTGCAAGGTTTCATATGGGTTTTGTAATGCTATAATTTCTTTCCACATCACCCTGTTATAATGACCTGATATTATCACGAACTTCATGATCTGAGTTAATATTGTCAAGGTATCACTATATGCATAACATGTATGACAATAATTTAAATTGGATTAATATAATCTAAATATTTCTTGAGCCCCCCCCCCCCCCCAAACTTTCTTTATCCACACTTATTCTGATCTGGGCTGTTACAAATCATCACCATGATCACAGGAATCTAATTCTCTTCCAACAGAACATCTTTCTCATTCTTATTACCATTCACCTCAACTTCTTCTATGCTACCACAAAATTTAATGTGAACCTGCTGCGGGTGCTTTTATATTACACACCAACTCCTTCCACACCAACACTGTTGCAATATCCGAGGACAATTACAATCTCGTCCTCTTACAAAAGATGTCCTCTGATCGATAGGGTTGCGTACACTCCCTTAAGATTTTTACAGGTATTTCCTATAATGTCGAATGTTCCTGCACTGTAAGAACTCTTCCTACCAGGGCATATCGTCCCACAGAAAGATGGTACAAAACCAACCACTACTTACCCAGAACATACGTGAGTTAGACTCTAATCACAGAACTCATAACCAAATTACTGGACAAAACGGTCGACTGCAGAATCCGTCGGAAACAACATTTTTTCAAGGAACCAAGGAATGCGCCGCGCCGCTGGATTCTTCTCTATAGTATCCAAACACAGTGGTTCTCAAAATATTATCCAGCCAGAGTTGGGTGCAATGCCTGGGTTGCTTACTGAATTCTGAAAGGTCTTTGGTGTGCATTGTTGCTCCAGTATGCGGCACACCAAGATATGTTCCATTGTCTGCGGTGCCAGTTCCACAATTACAGGTAGTGTCTGATCTGCTTCCAGGCAGCCCCACTTATGCAAGGAAAACTTAAGAATCGGTCGGTTCAGCCCAGGAGGAGTCGCTCCAGGGTGGAAGATGCTCACCAGGTTCAATTACCCAAGATGTTACTTCTTGATAGCAAGTCTTTCGTTCCACAGGGCGACTCTATCTTAAACTCCTTAGAGACTGTTTCAAGGGTTGACTTTGCTTAAAGAGACATGGGAGATTTACAGAAAGAGCGCCCCCACTTTGCTCCAACACCCGGTTTTTACCATAATTTGTATGCTTACCTATGTATTAATCACACCTGAAGTAAATAAGCCGAAATACGCCGTCTTTATGTAATAAGCTGAGATCTAGTACTTTCTGGTCGCCCACACCTGCACGACAGAAAGTCAAAGCCATGGTTTTCTATGGGAGCGATACGATAGGCAGGCAAGTTCAAAAACAAGGTTTAGGTTTGGGTTTTCTTTTGCACTGTTTGTCCAATACCTTCAAAACGTTTCGGTCGGTGGTTTACAAGCGAGCCAGTGAAATGTGAGGAGAAATTCGTATCCTTAAAAAAATTCCTCCTGTCACTCTTACGGAAACTCTCTCTGGACATATATAGGATGCTTCACCTACAGATATATACTTTGCAGCTACGCTATTGCATGCTCGATTAAATTACGACGGATGCGGGTTAAGCATCCCTGCCAGGGATGTATAAGTTGTCCTTTGACATTCTGTGATAAGATGGCAGGAGGCATTTAACAATGGATCAGCTTTTATGGGTTAAATTGATCTTTCCAATACAGGGCAAGCATACACTGCACATGAGTGGCACAGCAAGGCACGTCCACATAGGGTATGTGGGGAGCAAACCCATCTTGTGCCATAAAGTTTGTTCAAGATGTGATTGTGTGTGTGAACAGACTGGGATAGCGTGGATGGTGACAACAAGATTGGGCTTTATTATTGGTTCTAACGGATCCGCCCTCGACTGGTCTCTATCACGAATCATTGAACTAAAACAAGAAGGCAAAAACAGGCACCACAAAGCAAAGCAAAAATAACAAACAAAAACTAATGAAATATAAAACTTGAAAAGTGTTCAAGCCAGGATATTAAGACGGCTTTTAGACAAAAATATGAAAATTGTTTAGATTTTTTGTTTTTTTTTTTTTTTTTTTTAAATTTAACCTTAAACAAGAACAAGTGGCAGTTGGAGTTATTTAAATCAACAATGTGGTCTAAAGAAGGATGGTTCGTTAATGAAATATCATGAACGTCGTCAACAAAGGAGTTCGGAATAGAAGAAATGGGATGACGAGTTTGCCAATGGGCAGACGAACGGTAATAAATATGATGAATAAAAAAAAACCTCTTTGGATTGATGGGATACTAGTATGGCTGGGACATTCTGTTAGACCTTGTAGGATATCAGGATTAATGGATGGACACAAATTGGAACTTAATGTGATATTTTAAAACCAATCAATTTTGCATTAAAAAAAAAAAAAAAAAGAAAAAAAAAAAACACAAAAAAAAAAAAAAAAAAAAAACAAAAAAAAAAAAAACATGGTAATGGCCAGTACTGTCTGTCTGCCCCGGCTCTAATCCATGGATTTTGTGAATATTGTTAGCCTATTAAATATAGGGCTATGGTCATAGAGTAGAAAAAGTAGTAGGTAGGAAAGCAACTATTAATTTCTGGAACTAGTGTTCATGTCTCGTCCAATTCTTGTGAAACTCCAGGTATGCAAGTAAGACATTTCTTGGAAAGTTTTGTGAGATTAGCTTTGAAAATTCTGAGAAAAAATGTTGTGTTTTGTTTTGGGGGGCCAGTTTGAAGGCCATTTGGGTTGTCTGGCAATGAATCTGTTGGGAGGCAAAAAGTATGTGTGTGAAAGTCATCTGTGTTAACAGTGCTGGCCTTGAGAGGCATTGCATTTGCAGTTGGTCTGGTCATTCAGGATGCCGACAATTGTGTATTTACACCATTCAGGGTCACATACCTTGGCAAGGCTTATCCCATGTTCTGTTTAATATACCAGGCTCAATTCATGCACCAAATAAAGAATAGCTATTTTTAATTCATTCAGGTGCATTTTCATTTTGAGTGCTAGATTTTTTCAATAGAGTATATTTACAAATCAATATGTACAGATAATTACAGAGAAAATTTTTATTTCTCAGGCATCCTGTGAAATCAGTTTTCTCATCAATACATCAAATACATGACCAAAATAAGTAATCTTTCACTCAGAAATGAATGCGTACTTATCCTGGCAGGTTAGATAGTATCTTGAGTGTTATTGTTTAGTGAAGTTAGAGTAAAACCCCTAAGTCTCGGACTCTAAGCTAGTGTTTTTATCCCCCTAGCTTGAAAAGCAGTAGGGCCATTCTTGCGATAAGCGCCATGTTGTGTGTGTGTTCCAGTTTAGTGAGGTTCTCGTTTTTTCCATCTGTTCGAAAAGTTTAAGTCCGTTTTATTTATAATCAGACTGTGGTTAAGGTGCATTAGGAGATCCTTCATATGTGGATGATGCAAAGGTCATGGACCAAGGTAAAAGGTCATCTGAGGGTCATGTTTCCCGACTGCCATCTTGCTGTGGGATAACGCAAGTTTACTGCTGTATTTGTTTTTTTAATATGCTGAAAAGGTATTTAAATTTCCTATACTTACATGTGACAAATGAAGATGGATTCCTTTTGATTTTTATTCCTTTTCACTTGGGGCATTGTGTGCTATCAATGTGTGTGTGTGTAGGTGGGAGTTTGTGTGGTGTCAGTGTATGCGTGGTATGTGTGTGTGGCTAGGTGTGTGGGGGTGTAGGTGGGTGCTGGGTGGATGTGTCGGCAGGTTCATTAGACCATAATTAGGTATAATTACTATATATTACACTGGACCGTCCCCTGATCCATTACATTATTCCCCTGACCTATTTATGGCAATATGATATGAAACCGGGCACTGGAAACTGCCCTAGATGCACTCGCTCTTGTAGGTGGAACTTGACCCTTTTAGTAACTTGAATGTGTATCTCATTCATGTTCATCAATGTGTATACTATCCACAATGTATATTCCTCTCATGGAGGATTCAATGGGTCCCTGGAAAATGATATATGGTACAATCTGTCTTTTTTTTTACTCTATCCTATAATGAATTTTTCCTGCCCTGTTAAGCACTCTTCCTACCAGGGCATATCGTCCCACAGAAAGACTGGTACAAACCACCTACTTACCCAAAAACATACGTGAATGGAACTCTATCACAGAACTCATAACCAACATACTTGACAAAACGGTCGACTGCAGATCCGTCGGAACACATTTTTTCAATGGAAAAAGAATTGCGCCGCGTGGATTCTTCTTCTTATCGTATCCAAACACAGTGGTTCTCAAATACGATCCAGCCAGATGTGTGTACAATGTCTGGGTGCTTCACTGAATTCTGCAAGGTCTTTGTGTGTGCATTGTTGCTCCAGTATTGGGCAGACCAAGAGATGTTCCATTGTCTGCGGTGCAGTTCCACAATTACAGGTAGTGTCCTGATCTGCTTCCAGGCAGCCCCACTTCTGCAAGGAAAACTTAGATCGGTCGGTTCTGGTTCTTAGTCTGTTGAGACATTGCCATTCAGCCCATGAGGAGTCAGCTCCAGGTGGAAGATGCTCACCAGGTTCAATACCCATAGATGTTAAGTGGTTGATAGCAAGTCTTTCGTTCCACAGGGCGACTCTCTCTTAAACTCCTTAGAGACTGTTTCAAGGGTTTGGACTTTGCTTAAAGAGACATGAGGAGATTTCCAGAAAGAAGCGCCCCCAATTTTTCTCAAACCCCGGTTTTTACATATTTGTCATGCTTACCTATGTATTAGATCACACCTGAAGTAAATAAGCCGAATACGCCGTCTTTATGTAATAAGATGATGATCTAGTACTTTCTGTCGTGCACGACAGAAAGTCAAAGCATGGTTGTCTATGGGGAGCGATACGATAGCAGGCAAGTTCAAAACAAGGTTTGCGGTATTCTTTTGCACCTGTTTGTCCAATATACCTTCAAAACGTTCTCGGTAGGTGGTTTACAAGCGATCCAGTGAAATTTGAGAGAAATTCCTATCCTTAAAAAAATCTCATCCTGTCACTTTAAGAAACTCTCTCTGGACATATATAGGATGCTTCACATAAAGATATATACTTTGCAGCTACGCTCTTGCATGCTCGCTACATTACGACGGATGTCGGTTAAGCAATCCCTGCCAGGATGTATAAGTTGTCCTTTGATGTCGGTTGAAAGAGGCAGGAGGCATTTAACACTGGATCAAGCTTCTTATGGGTTAAATTGATCTTTCCCATACAGGGCAAGCATACTCTGCACATGAGT
The DNA here is from genome assembly GCA_023653785.1 of Ophioderma brevispina. NCBI lineage: Eukaryota > Metazoa > Echinodermata > Ophiuroidea > Amphilepidida > Ophiodermatidae > Ophioderma > Ophioderma brevispina. The sequence continues at coordinate 32,255 of JAMKCH010032438.1, forward strand.
AGCACAGGGCAAGTGCCGTCCATCATAGGGTATGTGGGCGAGCAACCCATCTTGTGCCAGTAAGTTTGTTCAAGATGTTATTGTGTGAACAGACTTGGATACGCGTGGATGATGTGACAACAAGATTGGGCTTTATTCTCTGGTTCTAACGGATCCGCCCTCGACTGGTCTCTATCACGAATCATTGAACTAAAACAAGAAGCAATCAAACAGGCAACAAAAGCAAGCAAACTAACAAACAAAACTAAGAAATATCAACTTGAAAAGTGTTCAAGCCAGGATATTAAGACGGCTTTTAGACAAAAATATGAAATACTAATTCCAAACTCAATTGACATTATAACCTTAAACCAGAACAAGTGCAGTTGGATTTATTTAAATCAACAATGTGGTCTAATGAAGGATGGTTCCTTTAATGAAATATCATGAACGTCGTCAACAAAGGAGTTCGGAATAGAAGAAATGGGATGAAGTTTGCCAATGGGGCAGACGCACGTAATGAATATGATGAATAAAAAAAAAACCTTTTGTGTATTGATGGGTATACTAGTAATTCTGGGACACTCTGTAGACCTTGTAGATATCAGGATTAATTTGATTGGACAAATTGGAACTTAAGTGATATTTTAAACCAATCAGCAACATGGTAATGTCCATACTGTATGCCCCTGGCTCTAATCCTGGATTTTTGTGAATACTTTTTAGCCTATAAATATAGGCTATTGTCATAGAGTAGAAAAGTAGAGTAGGAAAGCCAATATTATTTCTGGAACTAGTGTCTCATGTCTCGTCCAATTCTTGTGAAACTCGAAGGTATGCAAGTAATGACATTTCTTGGAAAGTTTTGTGAGATTAGATTTTGAAAATGTTGTGTTTTGGGGCATTTTGAAGGGCCATTTTGGGTGTTCTGGCATGAATCGTGTTGGTAGGCAAAAAGTATGCTGTGTGAAAGTCATGTGTTAACAATGCTGGCCTTGAGAGGCATTGCATTTGCAGTCTGGTCTGGTCAGTCAGTATGCCGACAATTGTGTATTTACCCATTCAGGGTCACATACCTTGGCAAGCTTATCCCATGTTCTGTTTAATATAACAGGCTCAATTCATGCACCAAATAAAAAATTAAGCTATTTTAATTCATTCAGGTTGCATTTTCATTTTGTAGTGCTAGATTTTTTCAATAGAGTATATTACAAAATAAATATGTACAGAATAATTACAGAATTTTTTTTATTTTTCCTCAGAATACCCTGTGAAATCATGTTTCTCCTCAATACATCAACTACATGGACCAAATAAGTAATATTTTCACTCAGAAATAACTGCTTACTTATCCTGGCAGGTTAGATAGTATCTTGAGCTTTATTATTTTGTGAAGTTAGAGTAAACCCCTAAGTCTCGGACTCTAAGCTAGTGTTTTTATCCCCCTGGCTTGAAAATCAGTAGGTGCATTTTGCGATAGCGCGCATGTCTGTGTGTGTGTTCCAGTTTAGTTAGGTTCTCGTTTTTCACATCTTGTTCGAAAAGTTTAAGTCCGATTTAAATCAGACTTGGGGTTAAGGTGCATTAGGGATTCCTTCATACGTGGATGATGTCAAAGGTCATGGACCAAGGTCAAAGGTCATCTGAGGTCATGTTCCCGACTGCCATCTTGCCTGTGGGATAACGCAAGTTTACTTGCTGTATTTTTTTTAATATGCTGAAAGGTATTTAACATTTCCTATACTTACATGTGACAAATGAAGATGGATTTCCTTTGATTTTTATTCCTTTTCACTTGGGGCATTGTTTTCTATTCAAATGTGTGTGTGTGTAGGTGTGAGTTTGTGTGTGTGTCAGTGTATGCGTGTGTATGTGTGTGTGGCTAGGTGTGTGGGTGTAGGTGGGTTGCTTGGTGGATGTGTCTGCAGGTTATTGCCATAACTTATGTATAATTAGTAATATTATACACTGACCGTCCCCTGATCATTACATTATTCCCCTGACCAATTTATGGCAATATTGAATGAAACCTGTCACAGAACCTGCCCCTAGATGCCCTCGCTCTTGTAGTGGTAATCTTGACCCTTTTATAACTTGAATGTTTATCTCATTCATTTCATCCATCTGTGTATACTTCCCATGTAATATTCCTCTCATGGCTGGGATTAATGGGTCCCTGGAAAATGCTATCTGGTGCAATCTATATTTCTTTTTTTTTTCTCTACCCCTTGAAATAAAATTTTCCCCAAGTTTTCCATAACTTAAAAAATGTCTGGAATTTCCATAATCAAAATCCCAACTTCTGTTAGATCCCTCTGTGTGTGTGTGCGACCTTAGCATTTGTGTGTGTGTGTGCATGCCATGTACATGTGCTATAAACAATAGTACAAGATTGTATTCAATGTGGCCATTTTCTATTGTAAAATAATATCAAGATTATGGTAAAGAATACTGTTCTTGAATCACATCCATATGTGTATATACTTCCAATGTCTAATTACTCTACATGCGGGATTCAAGGGGTCCCTGAAAATGCTATCTGGGCATCTATATTTCTTTTTTTTTTTTTAAAAAAAGTAAAAAAAATTTCCCCCAAGTTTTCCAAAAACTTAAAAAAGCTGGATTCCATAATCAAAATCCACTTATGTTAGATTCCCTTCTGTGTGGTGTGCACCTTAGCATGTGTGTGGGTGTGTGCATGCATGTACATGTGCATATAAACTAAATGTACCGGAATGTATTCATGTGACCATTTTTATTGTAAAATTAATTTTAAAGATATTGGTTAAGAATTACTGTCTTGAATGACAGCTCTTAAAGGCTATTGCATCATTGAGCTCTGGTTCTCAATGTTGTGGTTTTGCGTTTTAGGCTGAGAATGTAGATATAAAAAAAATCAGTTATTGCAGTAAAGTTACTGTTTGCTTTGTGCTCAGATCTCATAAGTGTTAATCCGACATCCAGTGGCATTGTGCTTGATGGTACTACAGCGGGGGTGTGTGATTCTGGTGAAGATATACCGGTGGCCCTTCCATTATCTATTACATTCGACGTTGACGATACTACTACTAAAGATTTTGACGTAACCATATGTGGTGACTATACAAGTGAAGATACCGAAATGATTACTCTCAGAGTTGACGAAACAGCATCTTATGTCGCTTGTGCTGGTGATCTCGATACAGCTACTCTCACAATTACTGACAATGACAGTAAGTGTATTTCTTTCTGCGTGTAAGAAAGTTTTAAGACTTGCATCTTCAGTGCAGTTGTTGTCCAACTCCCTGTGTGCACTGTACGAGTATCTAAAATAATGTATTTGAAATTACTAGATCTATTAACTGATCACAGGAATAGTTAAAGGTGCATTTCGTGATTGTAGCACCTTCTGTTTTATTCATTGCTCACTAGATATCCTTGAGAAAAGCTTACTCACAACTTTTAAGTTGACCCCGACCTTGCGGTTTTGTGTTATGGGCAAATGATTATTTCACACGGTCCTATAGGCCACTATGCTATAATTTCTGTCCGTTTACGGTCAGAAAATACAAAATTGCGAATTTCTTACTGATACGACTGAATTTGCACGTGAGATTGGATACACATGGATGACTAATGTTAACGGTTCAGATGATATAAAAATCTAAACTTTTTAGGTATGTCGGGGGCGAGGCTGTGGATCACGAAATGCCCCTTTAATTCACTAAAAACAAAATTGGTATTTTTCTACGGGACACCCGCTCATTTTGTTAAACAAAATCATTCCTACAGAATATGAAAAAAATGTTTTAAAGGTTCAGGGGTGCTAGGGAACGCGATATTTTCCCTTACGTAACTTGTGCAATCACACTATAGCTTGAATAGATAGACAGATTTCGTCTATTTCACTTAAATAAATTTGAAACAAATTTCTCGAAATTGAGCACTAGGATAAATCACATTTTTCACATATTGAAAATTCGGCAGCCAATTATAACGGCGCGCAGTATGTCTACCCCTAACAGCTCCCCATTTACACCTGGGTGAAGTGAGACAAGCAAGATAAAGTGTCTTGCTAGGGACACAACACGTTGGCCACGGCGGGGGCTCGAACTCACGACCTAATAATCAGTAGTCCTGCGCTTTTCCAGTGAACCACACGTCCTCTCCGTGCTATTACATAAGATTTCAAAAGATGATATCCTTCATGGTATAAAAAAACAGCTGTCCCGGCAGGCTGAACAATACCAGAGAGTATTGTCCCAACAATACAAATATCCATCCATAGTTATTTGCACACTGACCCATGACGGAAAGATTGTCTAATGTCCACATGGAATGATTACTATTACATGAGATTGCACTAGCTGGATGTAAAGAATAGTAGTTTTTTCCTAATACCAGCAGTTAAGTTCCATAAGGTATACATTTGAGGTGCCTTGTGGGATATTCCAGGGGAAATCCCAGGTATTCTTTTTAGAGCTACACTCCCTCTGTCACTTTTGAAACATTTTTAATTAGTTTTTATTATTTGACTCAACCATCAATTTGGTAGAGACCCATGTATTCACAAAGTCTGATATATCATTGGACATCTTCAGTTTTTCAAACCTCATAGACTTTTAGACACTGAAATTAGTGTTTGAAAATTTTGACCAAAAATTCCATTTACTTTGTGTACAAAAGTTCATTGCCAGGTAGCACCCACTAAACTTTTAAATTTTTTCTTCATATTTTGCAGGTTTGATTTTATTACCAAATGAACAAAAGGAGGGAGTGTTTTAGAAAAATATCAATTTTATTTTTAGTGAGTCGCCCTAAGGAATAGCCTTTGATATTGTAAAACATTCTTTTCCTTCAATCGTCTTTTCAAATGATCTGATTTTGAAGTGCTGTTAAACTACAATGGATAAACATTGTGTCGCACTTTCTAGTTTCATGAAATAGTCCAGTAATTTTATGATTTGACCCGAAACAAATTGCAAAAGAAACAATTTTGGTGTTAATATACTGTGAAATTGTCCAAATATAATATATTAAAAGTTTACCAAAATCAACCTAGTGGAACATGTTGAAAAGAAGGGGGAAACATTTGCACAGGGGTAAAAAATTAGAATTGTTCGAATTGATTTAAATGATGTATCAATTTATTAGGCTACTCCTAAGGTTTAAAAAATATACAGTTTGCCCTATCTATGAGTTATAGTTTCAGTATAATAGGCACATGACAGTTCAAGGTTTCATTTCAAGTAGTTATTATATTGCGTGCTAGGTTTCCCCTTAGATGATGAACAACACGCCGGGACAACGCGTTTTCCTAAATGAAGAGAAAGTGATTTATAACCACCCGTTAAACATTGTAAATTTTAAGACCAGATTGCACATCACAGAATTAAGTGTATAGGGGGTCCAAGATTTTGTTTTTCGCGCGCCATGTTTTAACTCTAAAATATTTTTGCCCAAAATTTATGTAATTGATTTAATTTCAATTGCGCATATTTTGGTGGAATAAATTCGAATCGGCCATAGCGGGTTTTATCGTAATTAGCATAAATAGGCATTTTATGGTAATTAGTATAAATAAGCAAGACGTTGTTGGGGATATGCTTCCATGTGAGAGAGATAAAACGTCATATGAAAAATAGGATCATGTTCGGGTCACCAGCCTTTAAACAGTGTTGAGTTGCTAGTAATTAAAACTGCTCACAGTAATCTGGGTGACATTGGGGAACGGATTGTCAGCTATGAAGATGTCAAAGTTATGATATTTTATTCATATACAAAATCATTTTAATTGAAATTTCCAGTGCATCTTTAACACGTTTCATTTCTGATTTCAGGCGACTATCATTTTGAAATGTCTACCTATCGTGTGAGTGAATTCGACCAGTCTGTTACTCTCAACATCATTAGAAGTGGATATACTGCAGCTGAGACAACAATAAGTAATGATGTGTTTATGCTATTAGAAAGATAAAGGATATTAGGATTTTATATAATTATTCAGTAAAATGAAGCAGCGGTACGTTTTTTCTCCAATTTGTTCTCAAATGCTAATCTAGGCCATTGGAAGAATATAGAGATACATTTTACACCTAAAACAAGCAGATGGTAATCCGACAATCACAATAAGCTTTTGTATTGAGTCACCAGTTCTTTCATCCTTGTTTATTTCAACAACAAAAGAGTAAAGTGTTTCTATTGTCCCTTTTTAGTGAAGAAGAAATTTGCATGACTTGCAATCACTACTTTGGCTGAATCGCAATCAACAGATAAGCGAACAAGAGATGATATTCCGATGTTTACAATAAGCTTTTATATTATCAGTTCATTCACTATTGTTTATTTCTTTCATTTGCACCACCTGAGGCTGAGGTGTTTCTAGATTAATTTTCCTTTGTTACAGAGACCACTTTCGGAAAAATAACGGTCTGATGAATATTCATAGGTTTAAATAACGGTCTCTGACCGCTTTCGTAACTATAATGGACAGTTGACCAAAAGAAGCATAATGGGTAATGATGAAAAGAAAAAGGGCTAGGTATATTTATAAATAAAATCGTACTCTGTGGAGTTGGGATACAAACATTTGACGTACACCAAGTGCTTAATGATTCGCTTAATCAGGATTTATCGGTCAGGACTATGTTTACTGATTACTGATTAACCATATGTTAATCAACAAGCATGGTCATAAATATTCAAATTTATATTATGATGGACACATGCTCATTTTCAATAAAATGTAAATATTACTTCAATTTTCTCTCAAATGATTGGCTAAGACCCAGGAAGAACATAAGACATTTTTACACACAAGAATGCTGTATCATAGTGCAGTGCTGATCTTTGAAGTTATATTATGATGGCAAAGACTACCCATGATTTTGACCTTTATTCTATATGCATTGTAATTTTTGTTTATTAGCGATTGTGTTAAAATTCACTCATTAGGGCCTACCTGAACCTCGTGGACTCATTCTCATTGATTCTAATATAACTACAAAGGTGATGGATAGGTCAGCGTACACAAAAAGGGGCTTGTTACACCGTGTTATGTAATAAATTTCGTGTAATAACCGACGCGTAATGTAATAAATTTTGACGTGTTATGTAATAAAACGCGTAATGTAATAAAAATTGACGCTTAATGTAATAAAAAACATTGACGCGTAATGTAATAAAAATTAACACGTTATGTAATAACATGACAATATACTTTCGAATTTCACATAATTTTCAAGGAAATTAAAATTTCTATTCACCCACCGGCGTATCCAGGGGATTGTACCGATTCAAAATGGCCGTCCAAAAACCGACGGCCATTTATAACGCGCACAAATTTCCCCCGCCGAAAAATGAACAAAATGGCTCATAATAGGACAATATCAATACATTTACGTAAATTTACATTGCTGAAATACAAATTTAAAAAATTTAAGTGGCAAAACAAGTTGTGATTAGTAACACATAGTACTTATTTATTATTTTTCACCAAAATAATACGCAACTGATATTTAGGGAGGGGTCATTATTTACGCCGGGGAGGGGGATGGAGGATTTGAGGGGGGAACCCGAAAAACGTTTGTAAGAGAGAGGGGGAATGTGAAATTTTTCATCAACGCGAGAGGGGGGAACATGAACTTTTAAATGGGAAAATCAGCATGATCAAGGGGGAAGGTGAAATTTTTGAACGGAAGCGAGGGGGGGAACGCGAACATTTTTGCCGAAAAAAAGTTGAAATCCTCCATTCACCCCCTGGCATAAATAATGACCGCTCCCTTAGGCAATTGCATAAAATATTGGTTAAAAATAATTTAGCCCACGAAAAACAAAATGATCTCAAGTGATGGATAGAGGGGGGTAGCAAACCCTCCCCCCTTCGGGAGCGAAGTATCAACATGCCTAGTACGATACAGGAATATTACAGGCACTTGATTTTGGTACCAATGGATAGCTATGGTCCTCCTCTTTCGAAAATGAGTACCAACATGCCTAACGTTACGTCAAAATGACATAAGTTCGTGTCAGCAACACTGTCAATTTCCATAGACACAGTGTATGGGGGAAATTTAGGTAGGTAACAGGCATAGTAGCAGTGTGTTTCCGTCTTTGGTGTCCGTCTGACCGACTATTGGTCCGGCTATTGGTCTGGAGTTATTCTTCATATTCTTCCTGACCTCGCATCGTCTCTTACTTGGAGTAGGTATACAAGCGCTCTTTTTAAAGAACAACTTAGGAAGCTCTACCCGACGTCAAGGGTGGGAGAGGTGTGACAGTGACTTCTTCCTGGCATGGACTTTAAACACTCATGGTGTATTTGTCATAACACCTAAGTGCCTGGAGGGGTTTATGCTACCCAGAATTTGTTTTTCAATCTTTTCTCACTCGTTCAAAGATATTGGAACCGTTATTTTTGTAATTGCCTAACTTTTTTTCATAAAATAAAATTAGATAATTAGTTTGGGTCCCTACCCTCCTCCCGGCACCAATGGGAGTGTGTTTTTAAATATATAAATTAACAAACCCTGCTGCCAGAAATATTTTTCTGCTTATGTACAGTAATATGCATGAAATAAAATTATATAATCAGAAAAAATAATTAACGCCTTATGAAAAGAAGCAATTTCATCATTGCACAACTGTACGCATAAACCTATGGCAAGCACATGTCAAAGTTACTGCCCCACAAAAATACAACACAATACAAAATGGTAATGCTTGTGCTAAATGTAAATTGTTTTTTTCTAGAGTAGATTTAAACATCAAAACGATTGAAAAGCAGGCTGGTGAAACGTGTTGATGCATTTCGAAAACAAAGATTTGCCCCTAATTTCCAGAGGATAAACCCGGTATAAACAACAACAATAATTTGAATTTGCCAAAGAGTTCAAAGCGCTATGTGGTACATATTTGAGAATTTTATGGTTCTCCATGGTACATTTCACATTTTCACCCACATTTTGGTGACATCAAAATTCTTGAAGATGTACATGTCCTAAAGATCAGGTTAGAATTTAGTTGTAAGGGGGGTGCATGGGAACCCATGAAATCTGCTAGTTAACCCATGACCTTTCGGCAAGACTTCCATATGTACCCTCCCCCATATATTTACATGCAACATAAAATTTAATTATTTTAGCTGTTCATTCCGTTTTTGATGAAACAAGGCCAAAATTAAAATAAAATTTGCATCATGTAAATATATACGAGGGGGGTACATATGGAAGTCTTTCAGACCTTTCCAACATATATATCGTACCGGTAACGTAAGTTGACCTGTTGGTAGGCCATATCAAAACAAAGGAATTACCGTCAAAATTGCCGAAAAAATGATAATTTCTTCTCATTTATGGGTCAATTATAATTAAGTTGTTCATTGATATTGAGAATATGTTTGGCTTATATCACTGTATATGTGAACACGAATCATGCTATCTGCTTTTGAAGACAATATGCATGCAATGTGGATAACATCAGTGAGGCTACAACCCGGGGGCACACTGTAAAAACAGTGTTTAGAAAGTGCAGGCAAGGAGGTGTTTAGGTGTTTAATGTTTAGCAATTAATTAGATATTTGATATGTTTAGAGATTAAACGCTTCTAAACGTTTTAAAACGTTTAATCTCTAAACATGCCAAATATCTAAACACCAACTGTTTAATTTCTAAATACCAAATGTTTAATTTCTACACACCATGTGTTTAATTTCTAAATACAAAGTGTTTAATTGCTAAACATTAAACACCGCCTTGCCTTCACTTTCTAAACACTGTTTTACAGTGCACAACCACTTTGGAGGTGACGCGTATGTAAGGCTGGTAAGACCCCTATTTTCAGCATAGTTGTCATCCAAAGACCCCATATTTTAAACTGTAACCCAAAGGAAATCGACATCGGCGTTGACAAACAAAAGAGTATTATAATAATAGTAATAATGCGTACTCTTTATATTTATTCATATATCATGCAGCACAACTCTTAGAACAACAGCTTTTAGATTAGACCAGCAGCAAATTTCAACATGACAAAGCGGACCTTCAGCATGATAAATGATATAGCGGACCTTTGTCATGGGGGGGGGGGGGGGGGGGGGGTGCGTCGCAACCCCTGACTACGGCCCTGATTGTAGTAAGCAGTACTAGTATAAACTATGGATTCAAGTATAACAAAACAACGCCTTTCTGCCAAATCGGTTGTAAAGCAATGGGTATTTCATTATAACTCCAGAATCAGTTTCAATATTTTTAGAGTAAGAGAACTTAGAATCAACTATAAAATCGGCGTAACAAAACACGTCAGTATATGTGGTATACTGGCGTAATGTAATAAAATTGCCCCATAATGCAATAATATTTAATTACATTATGTGGCCATTTTTATTACATTACCTGTTTTTTTACACAACAACGGCAAATTTTTACTTACGCGGCAACTTTTTTACCCGAATAGATTGTGTTATGTTATTTTCGTTGTAATGTAATAATCGATGCGTAAGGGTACTAAATTCTGCCGCCCACGTAATGTAATAATCGACCGTAATGTATAATTCCTGCCGTGTAATGTATAAACCTGGTATGTAATAAAATTGCCGCGTAATGTAAGTAAATATTTTATTACATACGCGGCAATTTTATTACATACCCCTGTTTATAACACAACACGGCAAAATTTATTACATAACGCGTCACTTTGTTACGCAAATATATTGTGTTATGTTAATTTTTTTGTGTAATGTAATAATCGACGCTAATTGTCCATAATTCTGCCCTGTAATGTAATAAACTGGTAATGTAATAAAATTGCCGCGTAATGTAATAATATTTTATTACATTACGCGTCACTTTGTACGCGAAATCGATTGTGTTATGTTATTTTGTGTAATGATGAAAAATCGAGCCGCGAAATGAATTGTTGACGATTTCCTGACGGCAGCGTAATAATAATAGCACAGCGCGGATCTGATGAACTGGCGCTTTATAAAAAGCCAATATATTATTATTATTATTATTAATGTAATAAAAGTCTGTCCTGTAATGTAATAAACGGGAATGTAATAAAATGCCTTCGTAGGTAAATATTTGATTAGATTACGCGGCAATTTTTTATCCGAAAATTAAATACGACCATCTATAGAGTCCGAAAATTAACTAAGGTCCTCCGATTCCCCGAAATTATAGTAGGTCCGCTTTGCACCTTTTGCACATGGGTCATGGCCTTTCCATAGTTCGGACTAGTGGACCTGTTTATACTCGGAATAGGCGATTTTGTTTGCATATTCGGAATAGCAAACCCTGTGGTGGGCGTAGCCAGAACTGTGCAGAATGGGGGGGGGGGCAGAAGGGTGGGCGAGGCAATGTTTTCTGAGGGGTGAATTTGGGGTCCTTCTCCATAGACACTGCAGTACAAACGGTCAGTTCAATTTGGGGGGGGGGGCCCGTTTTTTGTGGGGGGTGGGGGGCTCACCTTCTGGCAGTGGGGATACGCGCCCCCTGGTTATTTTCCATATTTCGAGCCACTTTCCAACCTGCCTCCCCCACCCCCACCATTGGTAACGTCACTGCTACGCCCTAACCATAATATCAGGTACATATGGGACACACTGCCCTCCCCCAACATGCAGACAAGGAAACCAGTTAAAAACCGCTGAACAGTTAATATTTCTAAGATAGGTTAAAGGAAAAAAGTCCCAGGCATGAGATGCTAAAACATAATCCAAATCCATCCACAAAAGAATACCCAGATATACCAGTGACAGCATTAGTGAAACTATTGATTTTCAGTCATGTCAAACCTGAATTTTCTATTACTTCTCTGAAAATCATAGTTTTCACTAATGATGTCACCACCAACCCAAAATATTGAATGCGTTCCTTCCCTCCTCGTCCCTCCTTGTAACTTGACACAACCACATCAATTCTATTCTTGCATTTCCCGGGGACCTTTAAGACATCGTGCGATGTGTTTTCAAGAACCTCAAACAGGCAAGACGGGGGAAAAGACATTTAGCCATTTTTAAAAAAAGCCAATGCCGATGCTGGCAGTTACGTGTACCCGTTTTCGCCTTTCCCATCCCCAAACACCAGGGAAGTGGGGGGGGGGGGGCACAGCCCTTCCTTAGTTTAACATGCTAAAATCAAAAAGGTTGATAAGGTTGATAAGGATTAAGGCAACCCCAACGGACTAGGGCGGTGATATCCTTATTAAACCAAAATGGGCCTAAGTTACAACAGATCCAAGACATCCACCAAGAGTACGGTCAAGATATTTTGAATCAATCTGGACGGACAGACAAACGGAACGAACGACGGACGCACACACATGCGCTCGCCAGACCGACGGACAACACAACGCGCGCGCACCACACACCCTCACACACAAACATCTCAGGAGTCACAAGGCCTGCTAAGTCAAACTAATACATACAAAATGCCATGTAATTACATAACGCGTTAATTTTTATTACATTACGCGTCAATTTTTTATTACATTACACGAAAATTTTTATTACATTACACGAAAATTTTTATTACATTACGCGTCAATTTTTTTTATTACATTACACGTCAATTTTTATTACATTACGCGTTTTATTACATTACACGTCAAAATGTATTACATTACGCGTCGGTTATTACATTACACGAAATTATTACATAACACGGTGTAACAGGGCTCAATTCTAATGTGTGTTCTCTTGTGGTTAACACATGCGAAACCATTGCAACTGTGCAAAGAATTTTGGAGATGCACTCAGTTCAAAATGTGCCAGTGTCTCTTTAGTACATACAGATTACATAATTAATTTCAGAGTTAACAAACTGATTTTCTCATTCTTTGCTTATTCTTCTTTTTCTTTCTTCTGTGAAAACTAGGTTCATTGATTATAGAAATGCATACTGGCTTAGTTAAGTGTATACATAGGCACACTTTAATCTAAGTAAGTGGGACTCTAACATCAACAATATGGCATTATGCATATGTGCATGTGCTTGGAAGTTTGAATTATTACACTTTGGGTCATCTCATTCTTCGTAGATTTTGTGAACTCATTTTAACGACACATGCTTCAGTAATCTTTTCCCCTTTCTCTATTTTGTTTATTTTTTGTTTTCATTTTCTTCATTACAATTTCTTCATATTTGAATTTCATTGCTTTCTACAATCCCATTGTACAAAAAGGACATAAAATTCCTCCCATTTTTGCTAGCTAGCTTGAGTTGCTTTTCCTTCGTAAATTAAAAGAGAACTCTTTCTTTCCTTCTTTATCATCCCTTTTCCCTGTTTTACCTTTTTTCCTTATTATTTTTTCTCCTTCCTCTTATGTTTTTCCTAGTCTTTCTTTTCCTTTGCATCTTTTCCTCAGCTTGTGCTGTCATTTCAAAGTCTTCATATTTTCATCCATATCATGCATAAGTTTGTCTTCTCCGATATCCACATAATGTTATTCCACAAACTACTTACAATTCCTCATATTTCTTTTAGGTGTCTTATCTAACCTTGAGTTCTTTTTCCCTGCGGAAATTACAGTCAAGGGAACTCTTTGCCCTCATTTTTTAAATTTTTTTCAATTTTGGTGTCATCTGCAAGAGAGTACATAGGAACTGCTTTGGTAGTGTCTGTCTGTGGTAAAAATGTTGACCCAAATGTTGATCCAAATGTTAACCCTAAACATAATAATATTGCCCGCTGTTTCCACATACATGCACACATTGTCATGTCACTTACATGTCATGGTCCTTGGGTAGTGCCCCACAGTTATCCCTCTCACGAGTGGGATTAAAGGTCATTTAGAGGTCAAGGCTAAAAAATGGTCAGAATTATAAATTGCTTGGTGTTTCCATATGTCGACCAGTACGTGGTCCTTGGCTAGTACCCCACATGATGGTGACCTTGGTAACCTCGTGACCTTTATGACCCAAAA
>JAMKCH010032439.1:0-22638 GCA_023653785.1 Ophioderma brevispina
TATCAGCATGATGGCTGATCGAATAATACAGAGTTTGAAGTGGCAATTTACCCTTAAAAGAGCCAGGACGTTTTCATAACCTTGTATACCGTCAACAGTGTGACGTCAACATGACGTCATTCAAAAATGCGCAAAATCTAAAAAACATCCCGCAAAAATTCCTGTTTTTTTTTGCCATTTTTTTCAAGCAAAGTTGGATTTTGGGCCAGATGTGTGTCAAATATGCTCACACATGCTCTTATTACTACAATAAATCAATAAATAAATAAAACATAGTTACTGTCTCTTACACAAAAAACTGGATTTCGCTGTTTCGTTAATTTCACTGGGAAATAGCTTTTCTTTCTTTTTCTTCTCATGCAGTGCGCTATTACTTACGCCGCGTCATATAACCGTAGGTCCGATTCTGTTCAGAATGGTCCTTAAAATCATCGACGAGTCAAGGCTTAAAAGAAAAGAGCCATGTAGTTTCGGCGTGGAAAAAATAACAATAGGGGAGATATATAAAAATACCCCCCCCCCCTCACGACGCCCCCCCCCCCCCCCCGGCCTTTTAGGGTTAAAATCTAAAGATATTTTCAACTCATAAGTTTTTGTAACAAAACCGAGTACACCCTGAATATAAGATTACTAACTACTCTACTTTATTTACAGCTACATTTATCCAGACTGACTGAGACTGAATTAAAAACACTAAAATATTCCAGTTTGCTAAAATAGTGAAATATTAACCTACATGAAAATATTCAAATCTGCATATCCAAAAGTATATTTCTGTAACAACTGTGTTTCTAGAGCCTACAGACAACACGCCAATCCCATTACAAATAAACAACCATGATGATTGCAAAGCAAGCTAATACAATTGTATGAAATTATCGGCAAACAATGCATATAAAAATATTGGCAGTCCTTGTACCGCTAGGCGTGCCTGCCCGTCGCGGTTTGAATGATAGGCAGATTTTTTTTTTAAGGAAAGACACATGTAGATCTACTCTTTGGAAGGAAATTACTTGTTAATTCAGGACACAGATCAATTGGTGAGTGAAGTAACGAAAAGATGAAGCAGATTTATAATTACCAATACCAACTAATTTAAATCAGTCCTGGAGATTGGAATGGGTGTTATCTCTAGAAGAGTAGTCTCCGTCACCATATTTGTAGCATAATCAAGTGTTTTTTTTAAAAAATAGCTTTATTATTAATGTATCAGTGAAAATGAAATGACAATCCGTATTCAAGAAGTCAGGGCTCGATTTAGAAAATAAAATTTTACATGGCATCAAACCCGATTTTTTCTTCTTCCAAATGGGCTGAAAATCAAAAAATAAAACAATTTACATTCACGGGAAAATTCCTGCATGCACAGAGCACAGTTACAATCATTTGTTGTGCATGTAAAACCCTCTAAATCGAGCAGGATTAAAGGTGAAACGAGAGATTTCAAGTCGTTCATATTTCCTGTATAGTTAGTGATTTATAGATTAACATGCAATAGATTTCCTACCTTTTATTTGGCACAGAAGTAACTTAAAATGAAACAAAGGATAATTGAATATGCTTATATTCAATATAAAACCTAGGCTGAATTTCGTATTTGCCCTATACGAAATTATAAATTTTCTACAATTCTGGTAACCAAAGAAACAGTTCTCTCAGCTTAACATCTTTTCAATGAGCAGATTTTAGATTATAAAGCTTTACAAACAAACAAAGACCATGCACAATCATAAGTTTATCATATTTTTAGGGGCACCTGTATTTAAAAAAATCTCTTGTTGCAGCGCAACGCAGCACCTTAAATTTGAAAATTAGTTCTTGGAAAACCTTGCTATATAACACTGGGGAGCTAGCAAGACATTTTAACACATCTCAAGTACAAACGGTTTGAGTGATTAATAATCACTGCCTTAATAGACGATGGGCCAAGGCAAAGATGTTACAGGGTCCAATTTTTTGAACTGATCCAAACCCCTCATGTAAAAAGTATACTCAATGTCCACTGTCTAACCATAAGGATTCAGTCAGAAAGGTATAGTATGTATCTCTCGACAGCCTTACAGTTTCAGAGGTTAGAGGCTAAAACAGGAAAACAATAAACGAAGGGTCAATTTCAGTTTGTAGCAGAGGGCCAACATTTTAAAGTTGGCTCCGAGTTTGGGAGTAGATTGGTGCAATTATTGTTGAGATCATAGATAAATAAGGCATCGTTTTTGTTGACTGCCTTAAATGCTTGGTTTCCGTTGTAGGGGGCACAGCAGGTCAGCGTCCATTGCATTCAAAGGGGTCAATTGGCTGGTGCCCAAGGGGGGCATGGGGGATTTGCCCCCCCAATTTTTTCTTCCCCTAGTTTGCCCCCCCTGGTCGAAATAAAAATGAAGGATTGGGGGGCAAATTCAGTGATTGGGGCTCAAAATCAGCGATTGGGGCAAAAATTGGAAAATTTCCTTCCATTTCATATTTTCCCCCCAGAATTCATCACTATTTTTCCCCCCCCAAATTTCACTTTGTTGGCCCCCCCCCCCGTTTTCCCGTCCTTTCGGTCGTTTCCCTCCTCCCCGCCCGCATGGTGTTCTGATTTTTTGCAGAGTTGAGTAGCTCTTGCATGTCACTATTTATGCAGTTGTCAAAACTGTGTCGCCACTTCTTGAAAATGCTCTAAATAAAGAGAACATTTCATGGGGTCCAACAGAGCTGGTGATATCTATGTTCCCCCCATGACTACTGTTTTGAATTGTCTTTCTTTCTGGAGCAAATTCAAGTTGCACTTTAAAATATGTACAATAGGCTACTATATACTTGGATCCTGTTTCCATGATACAAAAATCAACAATTGATTTGAGGCAAGTCGACGAAGCTGTAAATCAGAACATTACGTTACCCGCCGATAGGGGGGTCCAAGGGGTAATTGATTCCAGTTCCAGGCCCGAAGTCCTAGAGGCCCATTAAAAAAACAATTACGGACCCACAAACATTGTATAACTGTATGATGAGGCCCTGTACTAAGTCTGGGCCTGCAATTGTGGTGGCCCTGATAATGAAATAAAATGCCCGTTTAAGTTTGCAGCTGTTTTTGCCAAGTACCCCTTAAAATAATCATAGGCCTACCAATTTTATCATGTCACTAATTTCAACCCTCCCCCACGGCCCAAAAAAAGCAGATGCCTAAAAAAATTAAACAATAAGTTAATATGAATCGGGGTGCGGAATTCCTTACATACTCATGTTGCTTTCTTTGGTACTTCGCTACCACCTTAAACTAATCACATAAACGGAATATTTTAACAGTTCATAGCTGCTTATATGGCAGGTTAAAATCATGGTACAATAACAAATAAACGCCTCATAAAATAAGGCCATTAAAAAAGTGCATATACCTGAAAGTACTTTTCATAACACTTTTAAGGTTGACCGGTGCTTTGGGGCAGTAGTTCCCTTAACATATCATTTTTAGTTTCCCTTTGGTACCCGTCTAGGGTGTTGTCGCAAGGCTTGTCGACAATTTGGTCTCGAACAAATGCCTTTATGCTTTGCTGTCTACCAAGCTGGACGATTGTTTGATAAAAATTAGTTATAAAATTAACCATTATATAAAGCTTAAAACATCACCGATATTTAGCGATTTCCTTCCTCACCAATTTGTTCTATATTTTTTTCAGCTATCTTTTAAATCGTGCGTCGGCGTCGCCATCTTTTTTTTTGCAACAAATCCCAAGTTTTTTACCACTTATGGTCCCACTGCGATGTTGTGCTAAGGACGGTGGAGATCCCGTATGACTTAGCCGAACTCACTCGAACATGGTCCTACATAATCGCGAATATCCTAACCCGCGTTGGAAATCCCCTTTTACTTCTGATAAGTCGCCGGACTCCGCTACTGACTCTTATCTCGAGCCGATAATCGGAAGTCTAAATAATGTCAAAATACGATGGAAAAAAAGAGTGAATATCAACATAACGTCAGTTACCGGGTCGGCCCTTCGGTCCTTATTTTCCAGCTCCAATCTTACGATATTTTTTGTTACGTTAAAATGTAAAGAGGTGCAGCACGTACACCCTCAGGTTCATAATCATTTTAAGACAATATGTTTGGAATAAAAGCTTATTTTCTGGCGGTCAGGCGATGTCAGGGTGTTAATTTTGTTCCATTCCTTCACTACAATAGGCCCATGCGCTTCCAGTAGTACACACGGTAAACGTCGTCTTTGCCTCGCGTCGTGGTACATGCAAACAGTGACCTTGGCAAACTCCTAGTGACGTAAAATCGGTTAGACTTTTTGGCGACACCTTTTCGACATCGGACTGAATTTTGACGATTGTCGACAATACAAATCGCTACCTACTCGACAACACCTTCCAGTACCCGCCTTAAAATAATAAATAACAAGTAATTTTTAGTCTTAAACACTGTGAAATATACGCAATTTCATGTGGCCGCTGCCGGTTCAAATCGACACTGGAACCCATGTAGCGCTGCTTATGTGAGTTATTTTTTGTTGAACGCTCGCGTCTACCGGCGTTTGCAACATTGCGTCTCTTTGCGTTCAACGGGTTGTTCGAAATTTGTCACTGGGTGGTGCAGTCCTTTCTTGTTTTAAGAAGAAGCAGCCGTAAAGTATCGTCGATATTGGGTTAAGATTCACCTTAAATTATAATCTTGTTTAAGAATGGGAATAAAGGGAGGATTTGGGAACGGTACTCTCTTTTACTACGAAGCTGTAAAACCGTGACACATTCTTTTCCGTGAAGACGGGCCTGTTCTTCCACTTAAATAAGGTAGCGCCTTGTTCAATTCATCTAAAGAGATGACCGGTTCCCAAAATCAACTTTATTCTCAAAATATTCACAGCTCAGCTGCTTTTTAATGACATAATTGAAAAATAATACCAATAACGCCTCATAACTAACCCATTAAAAAGTGATATACTTCACTTTGTATAACGAAAATCGTAATCTGTTTCATAAAACAGTTTTGTAATACAAATTAGGCCTTTCACCAATGCTTTGCAAATTTTATATTTTAGTTTGCTGTCGCCTGTATATGAGGTTCTATAATACACCCTCACACCGCTCCCCCTCTCATTGGAAACTATAAGTGAAATTTGTGTTGGGGGGGGAGGGGCAAAAGTGATAATTTATTTTTTTGGGGAACATCCCAAATTTCAGGTTTTGAAAACCAGTCTTGTCAAATTGGCTATTTTTTGCCCAAAAGACTATTTTTGGAATCCTTGATTAAACTATTAACTTGGTAATACTTTTCAACATGATTGGATCAATTTAATAAAATTTGACCCCTGTTATTGACTTTGACTCCCCGAAAAACGCTAATTTCCATTCCCCACCCCAACGATAACTCACTTTTTGGGGGTAAATGTTGACACCGTTACCTACCAAAAATCATGAAATCAGCTTTCTTTCAAAATTTTCACATTTCCCAGATTTGCTAAGAATATGTTTACTTTTTTGAGTTACACTAAGAGACGTGTTAACTAGATTTTTAAGAAAAATCCTATTTGCCCGCAATGAAACGTTGTAAAATTTTAAACACAGGATAAAGTCAAGTGGTAATAAAGAATCAATCATTGTCAAAGTTGTGTCGCCGTGATATTTTTTGTTTTTTTTTCTTTTTTCTTTTTCTGGTTTTGTCATAATACTGAGACTTGCAAACACTGTGATATGTACAGTACTCACAACGTCAAAAAGCATCATCAGAAATCTCTGCTCAAAGTTTGGAATATTCTTTTCTCAGAGATCTAATGAATCAAACAAAAATTGAAGGTGCTGGGATAAGATGGAAACTGCACCGTTAACCGCTTTATCTGGACCTGGCTAGTGACATTTCCTGGGATTTTAGTGGTGAAAGATTGCTGGTTGTGACATGCATGCAGTCAACACCTTTTTGTGGGCAACCAGCCAATATTGGGTTACAGTTTGATTGAAAAACAGCGTATAGGTGAGGCATATGTCCAGAAATAGACGACATTATGTCTAGAAATGAAGGGCACATGTCGGTGCCAGAATTATCTATGTCTCGCTAGCTTTAGCAATGGTTCAGCTTCACTGGCTAAAACAATAAACCCTGAAAGCGATCTGGGATACTTTCTTAGCCCAGGTTCCTGGTTTAGAGACAATTAAACGACAGCAACATTGTGTTGAACATGTCTTCAATCTTCAAAACTGAGATTTTGTGTCATGTTTGTGATTGTTTTCTGTGCACTATACTCTTCCAGCTCGAAATATGAGTAGCGACGAAGGCGTGTAGTTGTACCGACCTTCCAGCGCGTGCGTTAAGCAAGCACAAGCACACTCAACTAAAAGGCGGCACTTGGCATACACGCGCGTCGTCATACTTCATACAAAAGACAAAGTATAGCCTACCTATGGCATAAGTTACGCTCAGTGATTGTCTGTCCTGCATAATAGAACATCCTTGCATGCAGGGTGTAACAGGAGTTACTTGTCATGGGGTAATGCCCAGTTTTAGGCAGATTTTCCCAATTGAAGGTAAGTTTTGAGGCGAGTTTTTTCCCTTTCCTTGTGTGGAAGTACATTTTCTGGGTGACAGGCAAAAAGGGCCGATTTTGCATGATTTTTCAAGCTTTTTTCTTCCCAGTCAAAGCCTCTGGGGTGGCAACCGTCCCCCCCCCCCCCCCCATTTTTACACTACTGTTTTGCAATTCAAAGCTTCTTGAGATGCACACTGCCAGGTTCTGATCTTCCATTGCCATGTGTTTGTTTATTTATGACTTGTCACCCCTTGAAGACTCCTTCCACTGCATCATCATATAATCTTCGTCCGCGCCCATCAAGCCACGCAGATGCACTTGGAACATCTTTTCTCAAACCGATTTAGAAATGTTGGTGTACTAGTCTGATCCTTTTCATTAAAAAATCAATCGGTCCTCGGACGCATGTGTCGCCTGCCATCACGTTTTTGTGAATGATAGTCTCATATGACCTTTGGACCTTGGCATGTGACCTTTGACCGCAATCAACAAATGCGGGATCCAATGTTGCACCATTGACTCAATGTTTTGGTTTTCAATTGAACTTCCACTTTTCATTCATTAATGTTTAATACATTTTTCAGCCTATCTTACAACTTGACCTCACATGACCTTTTGGACCTTGGTATGTGCACCTTTGAACCTCAGCACAAATGTGGGATCCCATTTTGCATCATGACTCAAGTTTGGTCTAAATCCATCAAGTATGCAGATATTACAGCAAAAGTTACCCGTTTTTTCACAACACAGACATCAACAACAGCATACATCAACACCAACAACAGACTACACTTGGACAAAGTGATCCTATGTGTCTTTTCTGCCTTAAGGCAGAGGCGACACAAAACAAGTAAGAGTCATGCAAACCTGTTCCTTTCAGAAGCGATATTTTTAAGCATATTTTTTGTCCAGACTCCGAAGTATCCACAAACACTGGCATATTCAGACAGGAAGAAACAGAGCAGTCCACCCCTGCGCAAATGAATGGTTTTTTGCAGACCCCATTTCTAAGTGTACCCTAAAGACTTGAGATAAATGGTGAATCTGGGTTGAAACATGGTTGCTATCAATATTACGCCCCTGATTGCGATTGTCTTCAACAATTTGAACAATTGCGCCCCTATTTTCTCAAGTTGATGTTTTTTTTGCACTAAGGGCTAGCGTAACAAACCCCACCATATTTTTCAAGAAATGCATGATAGTTATGCTTTGTGTTTACTAATAAAATTCCGGATCCGACGTTTATTGGTCTAGACACAGCCGTAAACTGGCACTTCTTTAGGCAAGAACCGCTTTAAAATGCTTAAGTGTCTCTGTTTTTCACCAAAGACAATAATAGCAGGTGTTGATATGACCTAACACAAGCACGTTAAGACAAAATCGGCATTTGAATTTGGAACAAATGACTGCTAGTGGCTTGTAACATAAGGTAAAAATCTGATGAAAAAAAAAGGTTGACATTGATATACGTTATTTGAGATCTGACAACTAATTTAACCATAACCGTATTCTTACATGGAACACTTGACTGAAAAGTGCTCTGACCTCCAGGATCCACGTCGCATTCTAGTCTTCAAGGTCCAGCAGCTCAAAAATTTTGGGAATAAGCCTTACTACACTAATTTTATGATTGATCGGGTATAATAAATTTGATGATCTTCAAGCAGAATGTTAGCTTTAAGGCTGGAGAGGTTCCATTGAGGAGAAAATGCATGTTTTTCATCTCGGCCATTTGTACAGGAACGAAATGGACTCTAGTTACTGGTGTAAGGATTCAACCAGTAAATAATACAAATATCATTATCATGTGTACCATGTGACTCTGAGCCTGGTTCACAGACAGGTGGTTCATTTTCCTCTGATCATATTTTTTGTTCGTTCATATATGTTTAAAAAATATCTGCCAATTGCTGTCGTCAGGGCTCCAACATTACAACCAAGGCCTCTCAAATACAATGAAGAATAGGTTACCTCTAGAAACGTTTTTTACAACCAACATATATCGATAGCCTGGAACCCTGGGATTACGAATCAGAGGGTCGTAAAATTCTCCTGATTGAAAAATAGATCTTAACGCATAAGATGACGTCATCAATTTTGGTGAAAATAAAAAAAATAAAAAAAATTTTACTATTTTATTTTCTTGGCCTTAATGAATAGTTCATATAATAAGCTTTTTATTTGCTTTGTTGGGAAGCTATATGATATTTATATTTTGTTGTTAATGAACGTTTAATTTCATTTTCCCCCATTGACCTGTCAAAATAGAGTTTTCAATTGCAATTTTCTCAAAACGTAATTTCTCTGTTTATCCGAGTCTAAAATACTTACTACTTACTATTTTCTTCTCTGATAAGCACATATTTATTTCTAATTTATTCACATTTTTACACTTTCTCATATACATGTTGGAACTGTTCTGAGTAAGAAAATCTTATGTTTGATGCAAATATGTCATCTAAGTCTTCTAATTTGTGGCCAAAATTTGATGACGTCATCAAATTTGACTCCACAGGTTAAAATATATGGAATGTTAATACCATACTTTATATGATACTTCGCATTATATCTTTAAGACCAATGCAATTTTAAACCTTAATATGATATAATTTGCCAATGATCTTCGAAGAAAAAACAATCTGCATTGATGTCTGTACAAAATTGGCCAAACTCACGCTTAATTTCCTTCGCGCATTGGTCCTTTTAACAGTTTTGAGCTCCACAGGCTTGCATACTTCCACTAGGTTTCCGGAATTTGTGACCAAAAAGTTTTGGACCGATTAGAAGTCGTCATGAGGTGGGCCCTTTTGTAATTGTGATTTCTGATTGCACATGTTTACATTAGGCCGCCCTCTGTTGTTTTAGTACGCAAAGTAACACAATACTATCTAACAACAACTACAAGAAAACGATCAATCGCAGTTGCGAAATTAGCAGGCTAAAAGGGAGGAAAACGAGCAGGAGTGGAAGAATTGAATGTGGCAAAAATTAAAAAAAAATGTCTGCAATTTAAACAGTTTGTTCCATTTGGGGGTGATTAATTTCTACGTATAAGGAGCGCGGAGGTGGCTTTAGACCAAATAATCAGTGGCAGATAGTAGTGGGCCTCACATTTCCGCATTCCAAGCTTTGTTCAACTTCATAGTTTGAAAGAAAGTTAAAACGCTTGTTTTAAATTGCGTTTGCCATAATTTGCACAAATCCAATATGACCGCAGCAAATGTTTCAAATCTTTGCCATATTTTCGATTGAGACTTGCAGAGGCATTAACCTTGTGTTATATATATATACCAATGTACAATAACCACCTGCCCAACCATTACCAGAATGGTCCTTGCCACGAGAGACCACAACATCGACATTTTGAAGTTCTAATTGTTTTGTGGGAAACAGGCCCGCACTAGAAGCAACCTCATGTCTGATGATAACAACATCAAGTCCTCACCATTGAGCTTTGCTCTGTCATAGTTACATTCTGTCTACAAACCTCATCATATACTTCGAGCACCCATCAACTCAACCCGGAATGCCACCAACCTCACTTTCTTCATTGGCGACTATAATACCCACTGGGGCTACAATGAACCTAACAAAGACGGACAGCTTCGAAGAATGGATAGACGTCAACATCTACGTCTCATTCACGACTCTAAGCTGCCGCCCTCATTTCATAGTGCCCGTTGAAGAGGGTTACAACCCTGATCTACCTATTTAGGCAAAAACATCCCTAACCTTTGTAGCAAGATTTTTCTGGATCCTGTCCCACAAACTCAACATCGACCACTCGGTATTCAAGTCAACCTGCATTAAGACAAAACAAGGTGCCTTTTAAGCGCCGCTTTAAACTACAGGAAGCATACTGGCAAGGATTCACTTATAACCTGGATCAAAACGTGAAAGATGTTGCTCCAAACCCCATAGGTTCTTACAAATTTTTGCCCATTAGCGAACAAGACTTGCACGAGATTCGACCCAGAGGCTGTAGGACCGGAATCAATACCAGGGCCTTTTCCAAGGTAATGGTGCTGGAGAATCCCCATCAAGGTTTGAAGCTTATACTTTTTCGGGCTGAAACCAACTGCTAAAGGTATGGAAGTTTTCGAAGGGATCTCCCAGGAAAGATCAAAACCGGGTTGCATACTTTCATGTGAAGCCACCGATATGCCCCGAACAGCAAGAAAGCGTCTACCATCCGAGCCTCCGAAGGGGATCCAACGAACCTCCACAGCCGCCACAATGTTACACCCCACCAAGTTGCCCACCCACTTGCTTTTAAATGGCAAGTGCATCAAGAAACCCAAGAAGATCAGACTAGACCATAAGAGGTTAGTGGTGACCCTGGTTTTCACTCGCCCCTTCAACATTGCTAAACTTGCAACCAGAAAAAGCATTAGGCCTTGACAACATCCCTCTAC
Organism: Ophioderma brevispina; assembly: GCA_023653785.1. Lineage (NCBI taxonomy): Eukaryota > Metazoa > Echinodermata > Ophiuroidea > Amphilepidida > Ophiodermatidae > Ophioderma > Ophioderma brevispina. The sequence continues at coordinate 10,922 of JAMKCH010032439.1, forward strand.
TGAGCAACTAAAAATCTTGGCCCAGTAGCAAAGCTTGGCTTCTTGAGCCAAGAAGCCAATCTACAATTGCTGCCGCTGGGGCCTTTTTAAAATTTTTTTTTTCCCACCGGTTTTCCCAACGATCTGGAGGAAGCACATGTTATGGCACTTCCTAAGCCTGGGAAAGATCCATCCAATCCCAGAGCTATAGACCTCTATCACTCCCTCAGCCACAACCTTTTACTCTTTTTGAACTCCTCCTGCTCAATCGTTGCACCTGTGATGACGAACACCTCATAGCAGAACAAGCAGGTTTTCCGGCCAGGCATATCAACACCAGCCAAGTCTCAACCTAACCAAACACAGTGAGATGGGTTTTTCGAGAAGGTATGGTAACCGGAGCTGTCAACAGCGTACGACACTGTTAATTGACAGAATGCCCAACTCCATCTACGACCCATGTTGTCTTTCCAACCTCTCGCAACCGTGAAGGCCAAACGTCAGGCTTAAAGTTACCTGGTCTAGAGCTCCCCTGGAGCACTGTGATAACCCTGTCTACCTAGGAGTTACCTGACCACACTCTCTCTTATAAGAACCCATCGAGAATACAAGAGTAAAGTATGTTTCACGCAATAACTCTTGAACAACCACTGGCACAAGATGGGTGCTCGCCCACAATCCTAAGATAGACGCACTGCCCTTTGCTACTCATGTGCGAGTATGCTTGCCCTGGTATGGGAAAGATCAACCAGTGCAGAAAGCTTTGATTCAGCGTTAAATTCCTCCTGCCGCTTTACCACAGGATGCCTAGCCTCCGTCCAACACCAACGAAAACTTGTACATCCTAACAGGAATTGCTCCACCTGACATTCGTCGTAGCGTAGAGCGTAGCTGCCAATCTCAATGAAGCACTATGTCTGACAGATACCTGCTGCCACCCGCCTTAATCCAGAGAGAGTTTCTTTAGCAAATCCAAACCTCTTTGAACAGTCCTCTAAGGAGTCAAAAGAGGCTCCTTTGGTGGAAAGAAAAGACTGATTTGCCATTACAAAGTCCAACATCTAATCGGTATTGAACCTGGTGAGGCCTCTCCCACCTGAGCGAGCTCTCATGGGCTGAATGGCTAGCCTCAACAGATTGAGACCAGAACTGGCCGATCTAAGGTTTCCTTGCAGAAGTTGGGCTATCTGGAAGCAGATCAGATACCTACCCCCGTGGTTGTGGAACAGCACCACAAGACAATGGAACACCTCTTGGTCTGCCCACTGCTGGAGCAACAATCAACAAACAAGGACCTTGCGGAATTCATGAAGCAGCCAGACATTGTGACCCATCTCTGGGCTGGATCATCATTTAAGAACCACAGTGTTTGGACACTATAACAAACATCATAAATTGCGTATCAATCTATCTCCAGTACGTACATACCATGCCCAGTCATATATTATATGGGATGTAAAAAAAAAAACAGGACTTGACACCCACTGCCAGCTCGCATAAGGAAAGAAGTAGCCATCCGATCTGCACCAAACTTCTGACGAAGACTTGCAAAATTCTCGGGACACTCAGTATAGTACAACCTATTTTTGTTTATTGCCAACATTAACTCATCTTCTAATGACTTAGGAGTATTGGTATCCATCATAATACGTCCTGCTATCATAACATCATTTTTCATATTTATTATTGAGCCCGTTTGTTTAGATAATATGAGGATGCTGGCTGCCAACATAACTGATTGTAACAGGTGAAGATCTGGCCAAAATCCATCGATGACTATAACGGATTGATCCAATTGTATGGATTTTTTCAAAAAACCTGACGCAGCCCTGGCAATCAACAACAACAACCGTATGTTACGGCGTAGAGAACCTCATTGTGTCTTGTGGATGTAAAAAACGCTCCCATCTTGTGGTAGTAGATCAGCCTTCCGATTTTGTAGCTAACATCAGTGGTACCCCAGGAAACCATGCTGGACCTCTTTCTATTCTGAAATTTATTGGCAACGCCTCTTATCAATTGGTATTACATCCATACTCCATCTCGACTGCTTCTGTACATATCAATCTCCAGCATCAGTGACAGCTCCAAACTACAAGAAGCCCCTGGCCAGCTCTAACAATATAATGCCCGGTCAATGAATTGTAATGCGTGTTTCAACGTTACAAATGCCATCTACTGAAGTTTATACGCATAGGGACGATCCTGTGGGCACTCCCTATTTAGAGTGAAGAATATGTGCCTCCGCCATGTGAAAAAGTTTGGCCTGACAGAAAAAGGGGTCATCAGTATACAAGCTGAACAAAACACGTTTCATCAGGGGCGGATTTAGAGGGGGGCTCCCCCGGCGCTCGCCCCCTCTTTTTAATTTTAACTTTATAAAATGCATTTTTAACGCATATGATGCCCTGTGATTCGCTAAGAATGACGGTACAAAGAGTGCGGGCGCCGTGTAGATCTGCTTTGTTGGCGCCCGCGGTCCGCAGTATAGAGCGCCGAGACGCATTGTAGATATATAATGCATTTCCTTACGAATTCGGGGGGCGGCCCTGTAGATCTCAAAGAAAATGAAATGACGGTTACAGCAAAAAAAGGGCTTTTGGGCGGCCGTGTAGCTCTAGCGTTGTGGGCGCCCAGTGGTCGCAGTATTTCTCCCCTTCCCCTTGTCTTCAGAATTTCGAAACCGACCGTTGAAAAATTGGGCACCCCGCTATTGAGAATCCTGGATCCGCCCCTGGTCATTGGGTATGAGCTTACAAGGAAACCATTGGATAACAACTGTAATATGGGTATAAAAAATGGGCAAAATAGGCGTCATTGTGTACAAACATTTAAAACTGCAAACAAGGTTTAAACTGCAAAAACAACCCTGTCACTGGTATTTGAATAAACCAAAGCCGGTAACTACTTTCCAGTATGAAGAATTTACAGGATAGCATGTGCCGTTTGCCAATTGGCAGGAAGGTGGAGAATTTATTGAGCTGGCTTTGAAGTAAAAATCCCATCATGACACTTACTAAAAGTGGGTCCTGATATTGGGTACAATGACTTTTGACCTAAAGTGGTCATTTGGGTAGCTGGAAAAGGACCAAGGGGGACCGCTGACTACATTAAGTAGAAAAAGGGGGATCATTGGGTAACACTTCAGCACAACCTAACTTTAAGGGGGTGGCATTTGGTACAAGCCGGTTTAATTGTGAAATAGAGGGGGTGCTATCCGAGGCAGCACAGCCTGATCCTGATCAGTGTGTAGCTGCCCCCATCATAATGCTGATTACCATCTATAATGAGGCAACCAGCAGTCCTATGTTACAGCCTATGCTAAAAGTGCAAATGGCTGGTACACACACCAAAATACAACAAGGTTTCAACTAATGGTGTCTTATTCAGACTCCGGATGAAGATCAGGGGGCATCCAGATAACCATGGGACACCGAAACTCACTCTTATGCTTGCCGGAGCATTTTGAGATTTATGCAATATAAAGCACTAACCTAAATTAAGGCATGGAAATTAAAATTTATGGAAAAGGTGCTTAAAGTAAAGCGGCTTTACAAAAGCCCACAAAGCCACCTGGAAGCTGATATTATTAACGACGATGACAAATAGTGGGACTAGATATTTAAAATGCGTCCATTTAGGGGATTATAATATGTACCCATTAGGTCGTCATGACTCTCTGCAATGAATAAATACTTGCGGTAATCTTATCTGCGTAAGTTAGTAGAGAGAAGTGGGAGATTAACTCTCGGTTACTGAACGTTATGAGATTTGTGTGATGGGCAAAACCTAAACAGAACCCAAGACAACTCACTACCAAAGTGGTGGGGGGAGTCCATCGGGATCCATCAAAAAGACGCCAAGTGGTGCATGATGTTTTACCAATACTCAAAGTAATTGTAGGAGTTGCGTGTTTCTGTGGTAGTGTCTGCCTCAGGTACAACAAGGGCGTCCTAATTAAGATGTGACTCATAGTTCATCATCTGTTAACCTCAAGTAAAAAACTAAGCCTTCCAAAGTTCCAAGCTATTTCCAAACCCTTTTATATATTCACAATTCCAAACTTGAAAGTAATACAAGCTTGTGAAGCCAAAAACTTTTAACAAGTACAATGCGAGAAAATGAGTTTTGAAGTTTCAGTTTTAAGTACAGACCACCTGCATGATGTATTTTTCTTTCGCAGGATCAATGGTAAATTATATCATTTTAAGTGTTCGAACATTCCTTTGTCTTAAAGATATTAATCCAGGCATCATATAAACAAAAACAAATTTTTTTTTTGCATATTTTTTACCACTTGGATCAAACTGTGAGACGTCATCAAATGGGGGCCAAGTAAACGACTTAGGGTACAACACTTTGAAATCAAACATAGATTTTCCTACTCAGAACATCAAATGATATGAGGATGTTAAAAATTTGAATAAATTTTCCGAATAAAATGTGCTTACCAGAGAAATTCGTACGTAATTTAGACCTCGGATAAACACAGAAATTACGTTTTGAGAACATTGCAAATTAAAAACCTAGTGTGTACATGTGTCAATAGTAAAAATTAAATTAAAAGTTCTCTAACACCAAATGGTAAATAATCATATAGCTTCCCAATAAAGTGAAATAGGAGAGCCTTGTGCAAGACGCTATTCTATTTCAAATATGCAAGAAAATAAAATAGTAAAATTTAAGATTTTCCCCCAAAATTTTTGATGACGTCATCTTTATTGCGAAATATCCTATTTTTTGCAAATCCCGGCGATTTTACGACCTCCTGGATGGTAATCCTGAGGTTTAAAACAACCAGTTAATGCGGTCTGCAAAACAGTTCTTCGAGGTACCTCCCTACTTCTCTACAGTGCTTGGAGCCCGGACTATTGTATGTTGTCAGGCAGTAATAATCCATACTCATTACAACACCTTAAAGCTGTCAATTTTGAGTTTGCACACTTGCTCTTTAACCCATGAAACAGATATGATATGATGTGACCAAAGTCGTCACAACGCCTGAATATTTGATACCAACTTGTGAAAATTTTCCATGAGTTTGCCATGTTACGCATTTGTTTTAGCCGGCCGTGGCGTCAATACACATCCCCGATCAACTCATCAGGGTACTCCCCGGAATAATGGCCAGGACAACTCCAAGCTGATGTAAAACTAGCGTAAACTTGAACAGCTATTCTGTTGACAGCCATACTCCCTCTGCATAACTTCCATAGAGGACCTGTATAGTTCAAATAAAGTTATCCAATAGATTTCCATTTTGACATTCCATACTCCCCCTGTAGAAAACTACCGTCCACAGAGGAATTTATCCAATAGATATTCCCAACATCCATCTCCCCCCCCCTGCAGAAAACCTAACCTTCCATAGAAGATTTCAATTGTCAAAAGGCAATTTATCCCAATAGAATATTGCATTTGACATCCATACTCCCCCTGCAGAAACTACTTCCAATAGAAGAATGTGCATTTCAAAAGCATTATCCATAGAATATTGCATTGCATCCATAGTCTCCTCCCCCTGCAACAAACTACCTTCCATATGAGGAATATGCAGGTCAATGAAGTTATCCAATAGGATATTCCATTTGAACCATACTCCCCTCTGCATAAGATACCTAATCTTTCCATGAGGAAGTGTTATTTCAAATGAAGTATATCCAATAGGATATTCCAGTGAGATCATACCTGTAGACAACTACCTTCCATAGAGGAATATGTAATCAAATAATATATGCCATTTGGACATCCTACTCCCCCCTGAGAAACTACCTTCCATAGAAGAATGTGCTTTCAAAAGCATTATTCCAATAAATATTGCTTTGACATCCATACGCCCCCTGCAGACAACTACCTTCATAGAGAATGTGTATTTTTCAATGAAGTTCACAATTTTGAACATCCATACTCCTCTGCATAAAACTACTATCTCCATAGAGATGTGTATTCAATAAAGTTATCCATAAGATATGCCATTTGAACATCCATACTCCCCTGTACACAGACTACTTTCCAAGAGGAATGTACATTTTCAAAAGCAGTTATCCAATAGAACATTCCATTTGACATCCTACTCGCCCTGCATAAACTACCTTTCCAGAGAAGAATACAACCCCGTCAACAGTCTTCCACACAGATAGGAAAACTACAATGTCATCCACATAAAGGTAAATTCCATTTGAGAATAGTACTCCTATTGAAGACCTTGCCTGAATGGGCCATAGAGATAGATAAATAAAAGGCTCGAGGACCGACGGCCACCTGATTTTCAACAAACTCACTGGTGATGATTTAATTGTTACCGCCTGCCCAAGCCCATATACATAACCTTCAAGCATGGAAAAATGCATATTCTCTTTTTTAAATTTTGGCCTTGGCGACCCGCGGTTGTAACATGAACCTGAGACGTTCAAGAACCATCCGCCGGCAGTTTAGAAAGTTTACTGGTCACAAAGATCCGTTACAATGTGTTTTGCAGATTTTCAACAGGGTCTTACCAAATCGCTTGGGCTATAGTATATTGGTAGTTGCTATGACAAGTGTGATGTTTTAACACAGTAGTAGTGCAAATTTTTTCATTAATATGAAAGCTTTTACCTTGGTAGTGCAAAAAAGCATTCATCAACGTGCTTTTTAATTATTGATAATCAGCGAAAATTAAGCGTGTTTAGTGCTCATTCTAAGGAAGTTAAACCAGGACAGTCCAAGACCTTGGAATGGACAGCCTCTTGTGGATTTTGTCAAGCCTGCAATTACAGGAGAATTTCCATGTTTCCTTCATGTATCATTCCACACTTCATGACACTGTCATTAATTTGTTACCATTGCTAAAAGGACTTGTTAGTGCTTAATGCATAGCAGCGCATTTAATTTGATCAGTGGAGCTGCAATAATGAAATGAGTATAAGTTAGAAAACTGTTGGTTGACAAGATGTTATTAAACTTAATTTGGTTAGCACTCCCCAAACACATCTTCATTAAGCATCAATGATGAGAGGAAGTATAACATGACATCTCTCGTCAGCAAAACCTGTCATGTTCGATGCCCATAAGACCCTGGTTGTTGTTTCTGCTATAACGGACTCAGGTGTACCCATATGGCTCGGACTTGACGCAAATTGGTGGGGAATAATACATTATATAAAAGCTGTTGAATGTATGAATGAGAAAAAGTGTGTGTAGAAAAAAAAAGTTTTAAACAAGAGTTCAGATTGCTCTAGAGAGCACTTAGATGCTCAATCAGTAAAAGGAATTTCGAAGAGATAGTATTTGATCTTAATTAATGTCACCAGGGGGGTTAGGTTTCAGCCCCAAGGAGGAATTTGTTCAGAAAATCATTAAAATCACAGTATTACTTCACCAGATTTTGATAAACTTGTGAAACCAAGAATATAACCTTCTCGTATATAACATTGTCATTATTAACACAATGAATTGTGCGCTAAATCACAAAAGGGTTGGTCAGTCCCGTTTCCAGATTTTGCTTGGCAGGATTTGCAATTTGTTCCCCATCAAACTCTCTGAAGTGGTTACCAACCCCACACACCCGTATGCTACTGTTACACTACTGTTCTGTAATGATCATATCCAGAACAATATTTCACATATTGCTATTTTGAACGCTCTCTTAAAATGAAAGCGAGGAAAAAAATCACTCTGAATTCGAGTTATTTTAAATTACTATAATCGAGTGGCTTTAGCTCTAAAAGAAGCAGAGGAGAAAATGCAACCCGGGACACCTTCACTCTCACGGTGAACAGAGCTCACTCTCTTAACGGAGTGGCTCAAAAGGCCCTCTTCTTCGGAGGTGAAGCCCACACTGAACTCATCAACCGGATTTTAGCTCTAAGAGTGAGAAAGCTCACTTTTTCGGAGGACTAATAGCCAATCAGAAGACGCGAAATCGCGTGCTTATTTTCGAACAACATGGAAGACGAGTAAGTGAAGCCTCAGCAAACGGTTGAACGAAGTTGAATGAAATTAGTGAAGAAATCATAGATATCTTCATGGGTGGTGAGTATATTGTATGTGGCTGGTCACAGTTCTATAGCATTACAGACAAAGTGTGGAGAAGCATTAAATGTTATTTACTGTATTTCACTCGTAACATTACGGTAGTCTGCGCCAGGATCCCGGCCAGGCTAGGATTATACATGTACGAAACGCCAATCATGCATGTTGCACGGGCATGCATTACGTGACATACACGTCATGCATGCCACAATCATGCATTGTCTCACTGATCAGCCAATGATGCGCCACCAATATTCATTCAGTCACGATGCTAGAATTATTGACCGACCAATACAATACTCACCAAAAAACAAAATTCTAAAAGAATCACAACTCTATAAGAGTGCCTAGTTCACTCTTTGTTTTGTCTCTAAAAAAGGAGTTATCAGTTCACCTTTTCCTTAGAGTTATTTGTTCACTCTTATTTTGGTGGATCTCACTCTAAAAGATGCGTTCACTCAGCTGGCTATTTTTTGGAGTGATGGATTCACTTTTTAGAGTGGTTTTTCACTCTTTCGTTTTAAGAGAGTGCGCTCAGGTATAAAGGCTATGCAGACATTTGTCACAGATAATAGGTTTTAAAGGCTGCTCAGAGATTTCGAAAATATATAAGTTTTTGTGTAGGTAATTAAAAATAGTCATTAAGAACCCAAACAATTACCTAAATGCTTAATTCCAAAGTTAGACGGAGAATCAGGTTTTCCGGAGTGTGCATTGCAGTAAACATTTCTGCACAGTATAACAGTTGCCATAGGACACTGTGTATGACAAAATTCCGATCCGGAAATTTTTATAACAAAGTGGTGATTTCTATATGAGGACTTCGATTTGAGCTTAGTTATTTCACATATTGATTAATATATGGACAAAGCATTATGATAGCAAAAAACACGGATTTGCTTGAAAACTGAGTGCACCATGCATCGGAAAATCTCTGAGTCCGCTTTATTCACAAAATCATCATGGGCCACCCATGTATTCTGTAATATCATGCCCAGAAACCAATCAGTCAACTTCTAATAACACCCAAGATCCATGTATTGAACTGTGGCCAGGCTTTGAGGGTAAGCAGACCATGCTGTCACAGATACATGGGTCTTAAATTTTCTAGAGATAAAATGTCCCATCTTGAATCCCCAAGCCACAATGACCAGACAGATCTTTAACATTTTAAGCATACTATGGATTTGCTGTAAATCTCATATAAGCTTCCTGTGGCACATCTTGCTCTCAATGGGGCTCTTCTAACACATGCTTGGCTGAATGCTGAATTTTATAAAGACGGGACCGTGTTACACCGGGTTATGTAATAAATCGTGTTGTAATGTAAATAACCGACGCGGTGGTAATAAATTTTGGACGTGCTTATGTAATAAAACGCGTAAGGTAATAAAAATGAAGCGTAATGTAAAAAAAACATTGACGCGTAATGTAATAAAAATTGGTAATGTAATAAAAAAGATTGACGCGTAATGTAATAAAAACTTAAACGCGTTTATGTAAGACATGACAATATACTTGCGAATTTCAATAATTTTTAAGGGAAATTAAAATTTTCTATCACCCACCGACGTTTTTTTATAAAGAGGATAGTGTGATGTATTCACTTGTGCGCACGAAAACACCGTCATCAGGCACTTTCCGGATAACGTTATTCCACCGGACACCCGGTAGGTACTCTGGGGTTTATTGAAACTATGTTAACACTTTAGTGTCGATGTTCTGTGCATCTCCCGTTGGTGTATGGGTGGGGGTGGGAAGTGGGGTCACGTGTACCCTTCGACCCCTCTGGAAAACACTTTGCAGGTGGATTTTTTTCCTCAACTCTGGTCATTGGGGGGTACATAACACAACCATACAAGAAACTGGTCGAAAACTAAAGTCGATGGTACCGATTCAAAATTGCCTCCAAAAAACGGACGGCCATTTAAAACGCGACACAATTTCCCCGCCGAAAAAAAAAATGGAAAAATGGCTCATAATAGGACAACATAAATACATTTTACCTTGCGGAAATACAAATTTAAACATTAGGGGCCAAAACAAGTTTTGTATAGTGCACAAGTGCTTCTTTATTGCTAATTAGCATAAAAAACGCCATGGCCGATTTTTTTTTCACAAAAATTATGCGCCAAATGATATTTAGGCAATTGCTTAAAATTTGGTAAAAAAAAAAATTAGTCACGGAAAAACAAAAGGGTGGGTCACATCATGGGACCTTCCACTTTACTTAACACTTTCCGCCTTGCTAAAAACCCCTTTCTGGTACCATATTGTCAATTGGCATTTTACGCTCCTTTATCATGCAAAAAAACTAACATCCACCGGGGTATATAGGTAAGGGAAGGATGCTCCCAAAGTGATGGATAGAGGCAACCCCCCCCCCCAATGTCCAAAAACATGAGGGGGAAAATTAATTTTCACCAACAAAGTTAGTTAGGAAATCCGATGATGATTTTCATACAGGTTTTTTTTTTTCGAACTTGACCGAAATGACTAGTGTTGTATACTCAGATCGTTTTTAGTGCTATAAATAATGTTTTTGAGTCAGGTTTGCTACCAGGTTGAAGTTGTTTGATTAAAGACGAAATCGAGTGGAAAAGTGCCCCCCCCCCCCCCCCCCCCAGTTCCGATTTTTGGGGGTAGAATTGGAACTAAACAATTGTGGAATTCGGATGAACATTGTGCGCAATCGGAAGGAAAACCTATAATATTAATTACATTATGTGACCATTTTTATTACTTACCTGTTTTTACACCAACACGGCAAATTTTACATTACGCGTCACGTTTTACGCGAAATAGATTGTGCTTTGTTATTTGCGTGTTGTAATGGAATAATGACGTCGTAATGTACAAAATGGTAATGTATAAATGCCGGTTAATGTAATAATAGTTCTTACCAATACAGCCAATTGTATTACATTACGTTATTACACAAACACAGCAAAATTTATTACAACGCGGTCACTTGTTACGCAAAATATATGGGTTATGTTGATTTTCGTGTTAATGTAACAATCGAAGCTAAGTAAATAAATTGCTGGGCCGTAAAGATAATGTAATAATCGACGGTGTAATGTAAAAAACTGGTAATGTATAAATTGCCGCGTAATGTAATAATATTTTTTACAATACGCTGGCAATTTATTACAGCCTGTTTTATTACACAACACTGGCCCCAAAAAATTATGTGTTAGTTATTTGCGTAATGTACTAATATTTTATTACAATACGCGGCAATTTTTATTACATTACTGTTTTATTACACAACAAGGCAAAATTTATTACATTACGCGTCACTTTGTTACCCGAAATATTTTGTGTTATGTTATTTGCGATAATGTAATAATATTTTATTTACAATACGTGGCAATTTTTATTATTACCTGTTTAATTACACAACACGGCAAAACTTATAATTACGCGTCACTTTGTTGTATATTGTGTTTTGTTATTTGCGGGGAGTAATAAATCGACGCCGTAATGTAAATTAAATCTGCCGTGTAATGTAATAAAACGGTATGTAATAAAATTGCCGCGTAATGTAATAATCAGGGCTCGAAAAAATGTAAAAATTCCTGGAAGATAGTTGCATTTCTCACAGATTTCACCCTATACTTATGTGTGTAAAAAAATTTCCCTCCAAATGGCCAAGTTTCCCTCCAAATGGCCAACTGTCCTGGAGGAGCTTCCCAAATTCCCACGTTTTCGAGCCATGGTAA
>JAMKCH010032440.1:0-17248 GCA_023653785.1 Ophioderma brevispina
AGTTAAATCAATATTATTAATTTGTAAATCAAAAATACAAACCTCAAACAATATGCACCATAAAAGATGATTTAGATCGCCATAAATGCTTGAATTTGAATTTGTACGTATTGGGCAGAGGTGGAAACCAAAATTGGCCACATACTTAAGTATAGGCTAAAACCAACCATTTAAAAAAAAATTACTTTACTTGGTCATAATCTCAAAACTGCATTTTTGCGATTCCCACAGCATCTTTTATAAAATACACATAAAAATGAGTGAAATGGTCATAAATTGCTCAAAAATGGAATTTGTAAACGTATTGGTCCCAAGTGTCATTTTTGGGGCACCATTACAGCTTCCCGCCCAATACTACGAAAAAATATTTTGGTCTGACAAATGAGGGCGCAAGTCGTTTTTTTCCATTACTCAGCCTTAAAACCCCTTCGGCCCCATAACCATTTCGACCCATTAAGCTTGTCCGTATTTTCAACTTGATATGGGGAGGGGGCTATTTGGGCCTATTATACCTAAGTTAAATCAAATATTCTTTGTAAATCAAAACCATACCTCAAACAAGATTTAAAACCATTAAACATAAAAATGAGTTAAGAACGTCAAAATGCTTTAAAATTTGAATTTGTACGTATTGGGCAGAGGTGACCAAACTTGTCCACATACTTAAGTATAGGCCTAACCCACAATTTTTAAAATTACTTAATTGTCACAATTGATCATAACATGCATGTTTTACTTTGCCCACATCATATTGTATAATACTACAGACATAAAATGAATGAGATGGTCATAAATTGCTCAAAACATGAATTTGGACCGTATTGGGCCCTTGTACATTTCTCTGGCACATGTTAGGTCCCCGGCCCATACGTACGAAAAATATTTTGGTCTGACCAATAGGGCCCCTTGATAGACCTTAAAAAAAAAGTCCCCAAAAAGTTGTTTTTCATTTGACATAGCCCAAACCAATTCGGCCCCATAACCTTTTTGACCCAATTAAAGCTTGTCCGTATTCAACTTGATATGGGGGTGGTCTATTTTGGGCCTATGATCCCTAAGTTAAATCAACTCTTCTTTGTAAATAAAAAACACATACCTCAAACATAATTTAGACCATAAAAGATGAGTGAAATAGTCATGAAATAGTCTTGAAAATTTTCAATTTTTAAAGTTTTTTGCTTTTTTTAATTTTTCAAAATTGTCCACATACTTAAGTATCTAGCCTAAAACAACATTTAAAAAAAAAAATCTTAAACCTTGTCATAATTGTTCAAAACATGCATTTTTGCGTTGCCCACATCATATTTATAATAAAGGGTACGGACCTGATCATTTATTGCAATCCGCCATTTTGGATTTTTGACCATTTCCTATATTTTTGAGGATTTCTAAACCAAAGACGAATTTTCCTTAAATTTTTGGAGTCTGCCATTAATCCTTATCCAATATCTTTCATATAAACTGCCAATGGCTTGTCCCCACTTAATTTTCTTCTGATGATTACTTTTGTGAGCAACCTTAAAACAATAGCTTCACGGCCGCCGTCTTGGCATTTTTCAGCAAATTTCATTAATTTGCAAGTGTTTGTGCAATTGGAACCATGGCCGATGGTTATCTTCAAATTTTTAAGTCCACAAGTAATTCTGTGACAATTATCTTCATATAATACAATTTAAATGCTTGTCTTCGACTTAGTTATAATTTTTCGAATAAATGATCGAGCCGTCTATGCACCGAAACCCTGTGATATATACAAACTAAAATGATTGAAATTGGTCATAAATTGCCCAAAAATGGTCAAAAATGGTCAAAAATGGGAAGTTTGTACGTATGGGCCCAAGTGTCATTTTTTTGGCAAAATTTCAGCTTCCCCTGCCCAATACGTACAAAAAAAATATTTGGGTTTTGAACAAATGAGGGCGCACTTTTTGAGCATTTAATGACTATCTATATTGGGCGGGGAACCTAAATTGCACAAAAAAAAAAAAAAAATGACACTGGCCCAAAATCACATTCCCTTTTTGAAGCATTTATTAACTACTAACTCATTTTTATGGTCTATCGTCGTTGAGGTATGTGTTTTTATTACAAATAAAATTTGATTTAATTTAGGTATCATAGGCCCCAACATGCCAATGGCTTGTCATCCACGTAATTTTCTCGATGTTACCTTTGTGTGAGCACCTGAAAAACAATAGCTTCACGGCGCCATCTTGGATTTTCAGCCAAATTTTCATAATTTGCAGTTTTTGTTGCATGTTGGGAAACCATGGACGACTTTTATCTTCAAATTTTTTCAGCCCACAAGTAATTCTGTGACATTAATCTTTCATATAATACAAGTTAAATGCTTGTCTTCGACTTGTTTTATAATTTTTAAATAAATGATCGAGCCATCTATGCACACGAAACCCTGTGATATATCAACATAAAATGAGTGAAATGGTCATAAATGCCCAAAAATTGGTGTCAAAATGGTCAAAAATGGAAGTTGTAAGTATTGGGCCAAGTGTCATTTTTGGGCAAAAATTTCCAGCTTCCCCCGGCCATAGCGTACAAAAAAAATATTTTGGGTTGACAAATGAGGGCGCACTTTTTGAAGCATTTTAATGACTATCTATATTGGGCCGGGGAACCTTAAAATTTTGGCACAAAAAAAAAAAAAAAAAGTACACTTGGGCCCAATACATACACATTCCCTTTTGAACATTATAAACTATCTAAATCATTTTTTTGGTCTAAATCGTCTTTGCGGTATGTGTTTATTAAAAGAGATTTGATTTAATTAGGTATCCTTTAGGCCCAAAAACATGGCCAATGGCTTTGTTATCTCCACTTAATTTTCTTCTGATGATTACTTTTGTGAGCACCTGAAAAAAACAAATTAGCTTCCGGGCCGCCATCTTGGATTGTTTCAGCCAAATTTTCATTAATTTGCAAGTTTGTTGCATTTGGAAACAATGGACGAATTTTATCTTCAAATTTTTCAGCCCAAAAGTAATTCTTTGACAATTATCTTTCATATAATCCAAGTTTAAATGCTGTCTTCGACTTAGTGATAATTTTTAAATAAATTGATCGGCCGTCTATGCACACGAAAAACCCTGTGCTATATACAAACATAAAAATTAGGTGAAACTGGTCTAAATTGCCCAAAAATGGGTCAAAATTGGTCAAAAATGGAATTTGTACGTATTGGGCCCAAGGGTCATTTTTTGGGCAAAATTTCAGCTTCCCCGGCCCAATACGTACGAAAATATTTTGGTTTGACAAATGAGGCGCACTTTTGAAGCATTTAATGATATCTTATTTGGGACGGGGAACCTGAAATTTTGCCACAAAAAAAAAAAAATTACCAACTGGCGCCCATACTACACATTCCCTTTGAAGCATTTAATAACTAATCTAAACTCATTTTTGTCTAATATGTGTGGGTATGTTGTTTTTATATTCCAAGAAGATTTGATTAATTTTAGGTATCAAGGCCCCAATTAGCCCCCCATATATTGAAATAGGACCACGTTTTATTGGGTCGAAGTGGTTATGGGGCCGAATTGGGTTATGCTGAGTCAATGAAAACCAACTTTTGGGGACTTGTTTCTTTTAAAGTTCTGGCCAGTTGCGCCCACATTTAGTCAGACCAAAATATTTTTTCGTACGTCTTGGGTCGGGGAACCTGAAAATTTGGGGCCCAATACGTACCGATTCCAATTTTTGAGCAAGTTATATGATCATATTCTCAATTTAATGTTTTGTATTATTATATAATGTGGGCAACGTAAAAATGCATGTTTGAGCAATTATGACAATTGTTATTAATTTTTATTTTTTTCTATGTGTTCACTTATAAACAAAGCAAAAATTAATGACTATCTAACCTCTGTTTATAGTATAAATCTTGTGTGAGGTCTGTGTTTTTGATTTACAAAGAAGATTTGCTTTAATTTAAGATCATATGGCACAATCTCACCCTCGCCCCCTATCAATTGACATAGGACAAGTTTTAAATGGGTCGAACTGTGAGGGGTCGAATTGGTTTTTTAGCCTGAGTCAATGGAAAACGCTTTTGCGCATTTTCTAAGTGCCCCTTTTTTCCGAAAATATATTTTTTAGTACTTATTGGGCCGTTGAACCTGAATTTTGCCAAAACTTTGACAATTGGGCCCAATACGTACAATTCCATTTTTGAGCAATTTAATAAGTACATTAATAAATAAACATTTTTATGTTGTATTATTATGCATGATATCATTTGGGCAACGTAAAAATGCATGTTTTTATCAATTATGACAATTAAGTCATTTTAAAATGTTAGGTGTAGCCCATACTTAAGCATGTGGCAAATTTTGTCACCTCATGCCCACTACGTACCATTTCCAAATTTGAAGCATTTTATGACTATTTAACGCAATTTTTTAAGGTCTAACTTTTGTTTGAGGTATGTTGTTTTGATTACAAAGAAGATTTGCTTAACTAGGTATCATAGGCCCCCAAAACAGCCCCCCAATATAAGTTGGGGCCAAAAATACCCCTCCCCATATCAAGTTGAAATAGGACAAGTGGTTTAGTAGTCCGGACTTGGTTATGGGACCGAATTGGTGTTTTCAGGCTGAGTCAAGGAAAAACAACTTTTTGCGACTGTTTTAAAGTTCTGTAAGTACGCCCTCATTTTTCAGACCAGAAAGATTTTCGTACTGTATCGGCGGGGAACCTGGAATTTTGTAAGAAATTGAACTTGGGTCCCAATAAGTACAAAATTCCATTTGGAGCAATTTATGACCACTTCAATCATTTTATGTTGTATTATTATATAATATAATGAGGGCAACGTAAAAATGCTTGTTTTGAGCAATTACGAAAATTTAAAAAAAAAAAAGGGTTTTAGCCTATACTTAAGCATGAGCCATTACGTACAATTTGTACGTAATGGGTTTTCGTACGTTATTGGGTCACATGATGTGGTTCAGCTATGCCATCTTGCACAGCGGCGTTGTTAACACGAAACATTGTCTACACAACAATTTCATATTCTAAGAACACAAAAGATAAGCATCAAATTACCTCTATATTTCACCCACTTATAAGCGTGGACACGTTGGATCGGTTATCATAGTAAACAACATCGAAAGCTTAAAAGCTTAAGCAAACTTTTCATTCTGCTTCGTTACTACGGAGAAGTTTCGGGTCAGGGTTCACACTGTCATCATTGCAGCTAAAGAGGGCAGCAAAGCTCCCCCCCTACATGTGCAATTTATTTCTTGGCTCCATAAGGCGTGGGGGGGTGGTGTTTGTAGGTTGTTTGGTCGTGTGTATGTGTGTTCCAGTTTGGTGTCCGTGAGAGAGAGTGGAGAGAGAGAAGAGAGACGTGCTGTGAGGGACGTGAGTAGGGGTGTGGGTGTGAGTGAGAAAGTGAGTGAGTGAGTGAAGTGAGTGAGTGATGTGAGTGAGGGGATGTGAGTGAGTGAGTGAGTGAGTGAGTGAGGTGAGTGGTGAGGTGAGTGAGTGAGTGGGACGTGATGTGAGTGAGTGAGTGAGTGAGTGAGTGAGTGAGGTGAGCGAGCGAGCGAATGCGAGTCGGAGGCACTGGAGCGAGCGAAGAGCGATGCGAGCGGACGCGAGCGATGCGAGGCGAGCGTGCGTGCGTGCGGTAGAGAGGTGTGAGAGTGTGTTTCTGGTCGGGTTTTCGTCTTTTAGGTTTACTTAATTTTTATTGATCACATGTATTTGTCATGTTTAAATGCTTGATGTGCTATATTCCAGCTGGGCTGATTATTAAGTAAATTTTTGTATTAGATCATTAAATATGATATTGTTTTTACTTTACTTGTTGTTTTTACCATTTACCCCAGGGACCAATTGCCCCAAGTTCCCCTACATGTGCAATTTTTATTTCCTTGGCTCCATAAGCAGTGGGGGGGGGGGGATGGGGATGTTTGTGAGGGTGTGTAGTTCGTGTGTATGTGTGTTCCGTTTGGTTGTCCGCTGACGAGAGAGAGTGAGAGAGAGAGATGTGTGTGAGTGAGTGAGTATGTGTGTTGTGTGTGAGTGAGTGAGAAAGTGGTGGAGTGAGTGAGTGAGGAGTGAGTGAGCCGTTGCGGGGAGAGAAGTGTGTGTGGTGTGTTTGGTCGGGTTTTCGTCTTTTAGGTTGTACTTAATTTTTAATATCAAAAAATAAAAAATTTGTCATTTTTAAATGCTTGATGTGCATATCCCAGCTGGGATGATTTTATTAAGTAAAAGTTTTGTAATTAGTATCATTAATATGATATTGTTTTTAATTATGTGTGTTATATTTTGTATTGTATGACTTTTGATTGGATTATGTTTGGACCCCGGGGCAACCCTGAAAAAACAAGTTTTAGCATGAGGGGTTCCCCAGGCAAAAGAAGAAACTAATAAATAAATATGTAATTATATTTTTATGTTTAAGAAATTAAGTTGGTAAAGAAAATCGCAAACCATTAGTATTCCCAACCTATTATGCAAATACAGGTAATCATGGTGGAGATATTTCAAAACACTGCGTTCTATTTTCAGCATTGTACAGTACCATAAGAGCATTGCCAATCCAAAATAAAACTACTTCACATTACAGGCCTATGTTAAGTTATTTTCATCCGTTATTCGTAAACAAGCTTTTCACATAGTGATCTATTTTACGTACTTTGAAAAACAACGGGGTGTTCAATTATGCGTCGTATTTGAAATATACATTTATTTGTGATTTCACATACAGACTGGTTATAACTTGTAACCTAATTAAGATAATATAATTGCAGTTTTGAAGTTGGTGTTTATGGTTTTATATGGACTTTTAAGACGTTTTCTTCAAAAGTAAAGTATAGATGTTTCTTCAATGCTTCGTTTACCGTATAGACATGAAAGGTCGCGGTAGGATTTTGAATTAAGATTTCCTCGGAAAACGTGTGTTTGTGAAATACGACAGTATGGGATGTGGCGATGATGTTATTTATATGAGGTTAATCTGTGAAAGACTTATTTTGATATATTGTTACGACAACCACAGAATGCCATGTCCAGAAATACCTTATATGGTCGTGTGTCATATATTGGGTATATGATTTGGCGGAGTTACATTTTCTATACCAAGTACATGTTAACATATATTTCATTTTGAATTCTTAGTATCATTTAAATTGTATTTGAATAAGCATTAATGCAATTCTTAGGCATGTGAAAAGAAATTTCATTAGCGGATGTATTCTTAAAATATGGTAATTAATATTCTAATTAAGCGTGGGAGGGGGAGGCTAGGGAGGGGGAGGCAAGAGAGGAGGCATCTACTGGGTATTGTGAAATTTGTGACAAAATATGTATAATTTTGATTTGTTGAATTGGCTACAAGAATCTGGAATATCCAAAGCACAATACAATGGTAATCACAGTCGAATACACAGGGATGTCATTTAAAGGAGGATGACCCGATTTAAGTATCGAAAGTTTCATCTTTCAGAATGGCCTTCACCAAGAACCCTAATCTGTCAAGTTGCGAGCTGATATGCCATCCCGTTTTGAGGTGATAGCTATCTAAAAACGTGATTGTGTAATTTCCAACTAGAGTAGCAGTGTAAAAATTAATAACTGGTTGAACTATTGGGGGATATTTTGTGCTCATATATCAAACCAAACCATTCTTTAGCCCTACACTTCTACATTTTACAGGGTTAAATGGGAAAATAGTTGGTTTTCTTCTTTCTTCTTTCTCAGATACCAAAAATTTTTACCATTCCGGAAATTCTTCGGTTCTAGGACGGGCTATTACCGATCGGACCATGTTCGATCTAACTGAAATGTTGCACTTAAGACGATGTGTTAAATTCAGAATTGAAATTGTGCAAGGTTGTATGTTCCCTCAGAGAGAAGAATCGCCAAAAGGGAGTTCCTACATAAATGATATATTCAGATACAAAATCAAAAATTTTTTAAAATTAAGTTTCTTTTTCGGAGCAGGTCCCTGAGATAAATGCCAGCCAGTTCCAACGCAGGGGTTCAATATATCCCCGTCAACGCAACAATAGTCGCAGTACAATAATCAAAGTGTTACCACCAAGTCCTGTCGGTCGTAAATTGTCCACTTTAGAACCATGACTGGAAAACCGTATTTTGATTCAAAATCGAAGCTCTTTTGGCTTCAAAGATGACATCAGACAAAATAGCTTTCCAAACTCTGGTTATCGTAAATGTCAATTGAACCGACCTACCATCCTGGAGATCCACAATTGACCATGGCTACTAGCAATTAACTACTGGCAAGTTTTTAAACCTTCAATATGTCCTGAAGTATTAATATTCACGACTAGTTTTCCCCCATAAAAATATACTGCATCATCATGCATAAACATAGCATGACCTCCAATTGAAACCCCACAAATGACATGCATTTTGTTACATCATCATGATGCAATCTTACAACATAACTGGAAAAGTCCCAATCTATTTATATATAGTACTTAGCCCTCATCCGCATGGTGATCAGAAAACACTGGACCCTGCTTGCGTCAGCAATTTTGTCGATTTAAGAAAGTTATCTCTCAACATATTGGTTTCAAATGAAAGCTTATTTTTTAGCTTTCATATTCTGCAAAGATCTTCCATCGGTTTCAGCATAGAAGAAGCTACAGTCTTTTGAATCAAGTCAGTTTTCCCCTTGTCCACGGATTTCCATTTAAAAAGGCATGGCGGTCACGAAACAAATCACTGTCAAAAATATTGATTAAGGGTATTCCATGGGTATTTAATTTAAGTGGTATCATAAATGGTGTATAAACCAAAATGGTAAGATTTATTTCAACAACTTTTTTTTTTAAAGATCTGGTTATTTTGGTCTACAATAAAGACAACACGTATGCATTCGTCTATTTCAAAAGGTTTGTCACATGTTTGTTTCGTCGTAGTGGTAATGTTTTCATTCAATTCTTCCAAAAACTGGTACGTTATTAACTTCTTTGATTGTTTAATGATGATGAGTGTAAAAGTATTGATAGTGCTTTTGTGGGTTAAATATTCCATTACTGCACTCTTATAAATAGAACCACTTCCTTCTGGACATTGATTACCTTTCATGAACCACGTTACTTTTAATGGGGTTTAACCCATAATGCCCAAACTAGAATCCATAGGTGTTATAACTAAACCTTTTTTGGAATCCTTGTAACCAGACAACATCATGGTGTTAGTGTGTGTTGGTTTACATGTCAAATGCAACAGTTGCCGTAGGATTTTGGTGCTAAAGTTGATTTTCTCTCTGTGACATAGGGCCCATACAGTCCAGAAATGATGGGGTGCAAATTTCGGACTGCTGCCGCCCATTCCTCAAGGGGGGGGGGTAATTACTACAGGAAAAAATTAAAATCGATTTTAAATTGTGGGTTTTTAAATGTATTTAACATGTTCGTCTCGAGGAAGTAGATAAAGATGGAGAGAAAAGCGATATGACGCTATAAGGATAGAAAAGTATATATTGTCCTAGGTTTCTGTACCGTTTAGTTAAAGCGCTATAGCCCCATAATGGTTCAAGGTCATCCTGGGTAAAATTTACCCAATGCTCAGATTTTTTTTTGAAACTGGTGTAAGTTGTTTGTATTGTCTCAGCAGGATCCAAAAAATGTATTATTTTATAGTGTGTTGGCATTTGGTTTGACTAAATTACATAGTCACAATGGCGACAAGGGTCTACCCTGGTCTATGGGGGGGGGGGGGGTCATAGATCTTTCCCTGGATGTCGCAATGGTGATATCAAAAGAGCAATTAATGCATGTTCTGTTTCAGTAGACAAAAGGAATCATTTGACACCACTTTCACAACATCGGAACGATTGCGTCGACTTTTTAATAGTCCATCGTGACTGAAGAAAACACTATTTTCAAATGTCCACATATGTTTACCTTGAAATAAAATGCCAAAATCATACTTACAGAAGTTTTACCACTTATGAACTGCTTGTGTGGAAGGGATAACGTATAAATAAGGGTTGCACGACATGGTTTTTATTATCAAAAATAGAAAAATAAATAAGAATACAATGAAAAACCTCATTACATAATTTTACATAGGTTTGGCAACAAGAAACATTGATATTCGGAAGAATACAAGCTGTTAAATTTTTTCATTTTTTAAAAATTATTTTGATGTTGTGTTTCGGACTAAATTTGCTCCAATGTTGTTCCGATGTTTGAAGGCAAATATCTCCTAGAAAAGAAAACGGGAAAGCATGGAAAACTATATTTGCCCAAATGGATCTCAACGGCTCCCTATCAAAATATTACCGTTTTGTGTCCAATAAAGCATTGTTTTAAGTCAACCAAAGACACAAAATCTCTGCAATGGCATATCTGTCATATTCAGTTACATACGAAATGGGTGAAATGCGATATGGTCAATTTTGATGGTCATTGTAGAGGGGCCAAATTTTCAAAATTTTTTATTTTTTTTATTTTTTTTATTTTTTTTATGTAAATTAAAATTAATCATAGAGTTTTTTTTTACTTTTGTCGTTTTTTTTGTGGTTAGGCAAAGAGACGAGTAGTGCCTATTCCCATAAAAACAAACAAGGGTATTAGAGTTTGATGATGGCCCCCCAGCCCATTCCTCCGTTGGGATCCTTTGCTGGCATATTTTATCAGATAACTGTCATAGGATATGATATCCTAAAATGACAAGTGACAGGTCTTTCAGTTTATCCCAAATGGATATATAAAAGTATATCATGTGAGGTAATGCTCCGCAATCCTGCTCAGTCAAGCATCGATCACTACTAACAATTAAAATGTAAATCGTGAGTTTGGGAAAGGAGGTGCTTATTGTTATCAATTGCACTTTATACAATTCTGTATGTAGTGGTTGTAAATCGTTATGATTTTTAAATATAAAGTGTTTATCGTTCATGTCACTTTTTGCGAACCCGAGCTATCACTAAGAAGCAAATAATGCATGCTGCATCCATCTGCAGAAGTCAAAGACAAGAAAACAGTTTGTTGAACATAGTTCAAGTTGTGTGCAAAATAAGGTAACACTTCTTCTCCAGCGTTGAACTCTTACTTAGATCAGCAAATGCAATACGGTTTTGGAATGCCACGCCAACGAGAGACTTTAAATGGTGTACAGACTGGAATTACACAGACTTCGGCAAATCTTTCATCGGGTAGCAACAAATAGCCCAAGATATTACGAATCCTTAGGGCGGACGAGGGAGTTAAGTTGTAAAATCAGCCATTTTAAAAGGGGTTAACTATATATAATAGATAACTAATCTATATATCTATATATAAATATATATATATATAATATCCAGAGGAACCCAAATTTCAGGGAATTCTTTTCCGGTGGGGTTGATCTTGAAAACGAGGGTACTTGAAATGGGTTATATATTGATGACGGGACAAAGAAGGCTGTGGCACATAACATGATGAAGTTATTTACCTCTTTCTTCTATTATAGTGTTGTTTTTATGTATATCCAGGTGACCTTAAGCAGCTAGAGACAAAGTGCACTCAATCCAAGATTTGGTCAGGGAAAGCTACGACTCAATGAGCTGGGGGAAGAGATCATGGATTGTCGTCCAGATGAACATGTAAGAGAAGACGAACCTTCCGTATTTAATTTCTGTAAAAGTACTTCAAAGAAGATGCAGGAAACACCGTCAAGAGTGTTAGTAACTGGCAGTCCAGCGCGCCTGTATCTTCCATCACCATGAGATATAAAACAAGCTGTTGTCGATGAATAGTGTAGTACACTATGCAGAGATTACATTGTTTTCAAAGTTGTTAGACTTCTGTCAGGAATGTGAGTTCCCATGGTAATATCACAAAATATCAATGTGAGTGGCAACTCAGTTAATTAAAGTTGTAATTTGTGTTAAATAACGGACCATATAAAGATAATTATTAGGCTCTTGCAAGGTTTGGAATTTCTTATAATTGGTTTGAGAAACTATCAGGAAAAGAGTTGATACTGACGTTCGTTAAACGACAAAATCATATATGTGAATGTAAAGAATCTCGCGGCCGCGGCATTGCGCTATTCAGTGGCATAATATCACGTTATTGCGGGACAAACGGCACCCGGTGTGTGCCTATGGGACTGGAATGGTACTAGGGCAGGTAAGGATATCCGTAGTATTGGAATTTGTTAGTAGAATCATTTTATTCATGTGTTACATACACGCATGCGTATGGCTGGACGGATGGAGTAAAGGAGTGGACTGAAAAGGAGTATGGCAAAAGTACAAGTTTGGCTAGGGATCGAGGAAAAGGAAAATGGCGAGCTTCTGTGAAGGCCACAGCAGTGGCTGTGGGCACCATCTCACATGAGAGAGAAATAATATACTCTAGCGCTTCAAATGGCAATACATTAGATAAAAATTCTAATGTAAACAAGAACTATGTGAAGAAACCTAACTAATTAGGTACAGTATTCTGAACTATAAAAAAACGTGTTTTTTAAAACATTTTTAAACAGGTTGGATATCCGCGAGATGCAACATCATCTCTGCCCATTCTGCATTAAGGCCAAGACTCGGTGATGGCAAAGATATCTAACTGAGTGCTGATACAAAGTAACACAAGGCAGATTGATATGGTCTTTGCCATTGATAGACCTGGCATTAAGTAGCAAAGCCGTACTTATTTTGGTTTGTTAGCATTGTTTACTACTTGATCCCAATTAATTTTAACAATAAATTGCCCCTTGTGCGTAATTTCAAAACCTTAACCATATCCTCAACTCTTGCAACTATGCTAAAAACAGGGTTGGTTTAGATCTCATGGAGACAAGATTTCCCATCTTATCTTTTTTCCGACATCTGCAAAGAGTTCAGGTGAAAATATGCCTGTTGTGTATGTCGGACTTATCTGATCACCCATGGCAAAGGTCGAATACCAGACCTCAGGAAATACTTCCGTCCCCTCAGCCCAGATTTGGTGCTAGTCTGGCCTAATTTATGAAGCTCTTTATTGAGCTTACTGTACCTTTTGAGCCAATATTGGCCACCGCTCATTGAGCGAAAGGTAATAAGTATGCTGTCGGTGGGGGTCTGATTAGAAGAGGGGAAAAAAGGGCTCAAGTGACCCTTCGTTTGCCTAGAATTGCAGCAAGAGGTTACAGTTCCCCAGGAAAACCCTGCAGGCGTTAAAGAAAATTGTAATACCCCAGACTATGTCTCCTTCAAAAAAATAGGGATCAACTTTGGCAAAATGGCCCTTTTACCTCCTTTAGTTTATTTTGTTCGAAATTAGAACCTACTTGGTTAGAACAACTCTTTTTTCAATTGTACTCGTATGTATCTGCATTTGATTATTGTACTTCCACAGCTTCACATGTGGGATATAGTATGTATTTTTAAGTTCCTGCAAGGGAACTGATGGTCGCGGATCCTTGCGTCTAGTGCTTTTAATACTGCAAGTTTGTTTAAAATCCTTATATTCTTTGTTGGCGGTGTGCGTTGATTGTATTTTAATAAGCGTGCTGATTGAACTGAAAATGACTTTTATTTACTTTTGTGACAGTTGATAGACCCTTCTGTTAGATTTCCTGATGAAGGCCCTTTGTAGGGCAATCTTAGGGTTTTTTGCGCTTGGTCCACGCCTTCCGCGAAAACAAAAACACACATGGTTGGCATGTTGCCCACTTGATGGGTATAACAAAGATAAATATTAAAAGAACTTCAAAAGCATTATTTGCAATAAACGTATTTACAGAGATGGATGCACAAAAGATGAGCAGTGTGTTGCAAAATCGTGATCAGCGCACAAAAGGACTAAATTGAAATTAAAATTGTGCACAATATAGTTCACCATGGCCAATGGCTATCCAGGGGTAGATGAGATACCTGCTGACCCACACGATTGGTCCACCCTCCCAAGTTCCAAGGAAGGCTTAGAAGGCAGTTCAAATTATCCGGGACATAGGGTATTCTGGCTGATTAAGTTAAAAATAGACCAACTAAATCTTACACAACTACTCAAGTTAACGTGACCAGAGATTGGAAATATTCTTTTTTGTGTAATAATGAAAAATAGTAACTAGAACTCAAGATTAGAACCTGAAAATGCACAAATTCGAATTTGAGATGATGAATCGGATTTTTCGTTTTGAATGAAGTAAACATTTATGTGTAGTATACGTCCCATAGGATACTGTGTATAACAAAAATTCCGGATCCGGAATTTATAACAAAGTTGGCTTTGAATATATGAAGGAATCCGATTAAGCTTAGCAATTTCACACACCGTGATTTAGTATATGGACAAGCATATGTACATTGCAAAAAACCGATTTTTTGGGAAGAGAGGGCGCCCTCCTCAGGAAATCTCTGAGTCGGGCCTTTTAAATAGAATAGACATATTAAAAAAAATCAAACGATGATGATGGGAAAAATACCCAAGCACAATAAACTGTTATGAGATTTGTCGTTAAAAAACTTGCTTAAAAAATCCATATTTCTTGGACCACAGTGCACATGTGCGGATATTCCCGATTGTCAGATTGTGGGAAAATGTTGTCCTTTACACAAATCTTCGATCAATATGAAAAATCTTGTGAGGCAAGGCACAGGGAAATTGCACTATCAATATTGTCGATTTATCCGGACTGCTGTCGATCACAGTTATTCATGCAATGAATAGATGAATATGCAGCAAGTTCTGTTTGAGTGGATATTGAACATCTCACCGTCTATTTACATCAGTGCTATGCTTCCAAAATCACCACAGAACTTCCCTAATAGCCATATTGAACATTATTATGAGAATATGTTGCGTAATATTGATTTTAAATTCTAAATGGAATATTTCCCATAATAAGGTGGTTAGTTCCGATTTTATGTTATTTTAGTTCTCTACTTGATAATTAAGAGCCCTGGCACTTGCACATACCTCCCATCAAGTACCGTGGGAAACCACCTTGCGGTTTGATGGTAGACGCAATAATGCTGTTGCAAAGCCCCTATTCCAATACCTGTGTCTAAATATTGGTGGGTTAACCCCTAAAACGGCGGTTTTTGGCTTATACTTGGAAATGAAAATGGATTATGAGGGCTCAAATTTTTCAGGACGGCAATGAGAAAAATACGGCCTTTCCATCTGAATCAAAAATCGATTACTAATTCCGGTTACCATCAGGGGGGTCCTAAAGACGATCGGAAACACGCACCTTTTTTTTTTTGTTAATAATATAATGTGCTGCCATAAAATAAAACAATATTGAATTATCGTCACATGAATCAATGAACACTTTTTAATTTTACTTTATGCAGTCGTGGACGATATACGTTTTCTCTAGAAGAGGTAGAAGAAATAATGCGCATTATCCCAAGATCGGAAAGCAAACCTCTTGGCTACCAATTAGGTGCAGAGTTCCATAAATGGACAAGTGATTTTAATCATTGTTATGTACGCTTCACATATTCTTAATCATTTCATTTTTATTGTCTGTATTTTTGAGCAACGGGTTCTTGTTACCACCATAGCCGTGTGCGAAGAACGGCTAGGTCCTGTATTTGTTGTGATTTTCGTTGTTATGGTTCGCCTGCATGCCAAGCTACATAGTGTTTTTCTAAGTTTCTTTCTTTCTGGCAAACGCTCCTTTTCCGAGGAAGGCACTCACATACATGTATGAAACTAGTGAACACGTGTAAGGCTACACGTTCAACTCAGGGAAATCAGTGTACACTGGTGCCACATGAAAAACATAGTGGTCTTTGGTTGAGAGGCCAATTGACCATAAAATAGGGTTTTTTAACCAAATTTACAAAATTTTGTATATTTTTCTGAACAATGGGGTCCTTGAGTGAAAATCGGAGTTGGCCCTCCGGGCCTGACTCCTAAATGCTCCAGTGCGATCTAGGCTAAAACGCATTGGGCCGTTTCAAGCCAAATTTGTTTCAAAGAACAACTGACCCATGCCGCATATAGGGTGTCCAGTTTTTGGATCATGGGTCCATGTAATGCCAAGATTAAGGCGGCCATTCTCTTTTTGAAATTGATTTTAAATTCCTTTCTTCTCATACAAATCAAGACTACATTACAAGACGCTTCAAGCTCCACCATTTACATCTGCACTACAGATAAGGCCCAAATGCTACAATTATCAATTAAATGGGCATTCCTTGAAAATCTATGATTCCTTCTGATCTGCAAGCTTAAAGATTCATCACAAGATTCGTTCACAAGATCCACCCTGGGATAGAGGCGGCATACGGGGTGTTCACAGATTCATATCAAATCCACAAATACCATTAAGGGGCATTCCATGAAAATCTATGAATCCATTCTCTTGCAAATTAAGGCTATCAACACAGATTTTCTCACAGATCCCTGTAGGGCTTCATCAAATGGGGTGTTCCCAGATTTGGCCAAAATGTCCACAATTGCCAATTAAAGGGGCAATTCCTTGAAAAGCTATGAATCATTCTTCTCTCGCAATTTAAAGGCGATCATCACGAGATTCGCTCCAGGATACCCTGGTAGGGGCTTCATCAAATGGGGTGTTCATCATTTGGCCCAAATCCCATTACCAATTAATGGTGTCTTTCCTTGAAAATCTATGAATTCCTCCTCCTTCTGCAAATTAAAGAGTTATCAATCATGAAGATTTCCTAGCAGGATCCCCTGGTAAGGGGGGCTTCTATGAGCCTGTTCACCAGATTGGACCAAATGCACAATTAATTAAATGGGCATTCCTCGAAAATCTACGAATTATTTCTTCTTCTCACAATTTGGCCCAAATACTACAATTGCTGATTAAAGGGTATTCTTGAAATTCTTTCTTTTATACATTTAAGGCTATTATCATGTATTGAGTTTTCAAACAGATTCACGAAGATCCCCTGGTGTTCACGATTTGGAACAGGTGTCATGAATTACACACAGGACAATAATGTTAAAATTATCAGGAAGTTTCTTTTGATTTAGCGAACGTGTTGGAGGTCGCCATTCTGGGTCAGAGGTCATCCACGGGTCAGATATAACAAAACATAGAAGAAATGTTCTTGGGATGGCGGGAGAAGCACGGAAAAAAAGAGGCGGACAGCGGCTAAGGTAGGATGTGGGGTGGGGGTGGGGAGGTGGAGGAGAGGAGGGGCGGAAGGATTGGGACGAGATGGAAATGGGGAAGAATGGTAAGGTGGGGGGAGAGACGGGGGGGAGGTGGGAAGGCGGCGATAGGGGGTAATTGGTGTGATTGGTCTGTAAAACAACAACAGAATCTGATCAGAGGTCAATATGGAGCTGGG